>JABASD010001474.1:0-39693 GCA_019776165.1 Pogonognathellus flavescens
GTGCTCGTACCACTACACTTACACTACACTATAGATAGAGTGGGAGTATACACTTTACACTAATTTTACACTTACACTCAAAATAGTGTAGTGTACGCCGGGCTATGTGTACTTCTAAGAACTCAAATACTGCAATAACGCTGAATATTATGTGCTCAAATACTGATAGCTTTAAATCCTAAAGAGTAATGATATTTATAGATTGTGTATGTGCAATGCAATGTGACTACTGACTTAGAAATCTGATATTGCCTGTTGCATTGACAGAATTATGATTTGGGATAATGACATATTTTCATATGCTCGTTACCTTGTGCAACTGATATGAAATGCTATTTAAATACTTTGTCAGTAAGGATCGTTTGCCTAATGGCTGAAAACGTGCTTCTACCAACAATTCTTGAATGCAATTCATGAATTTACAGCTTACTAATAGCAATAGCAAGCTGAAAGCTAAATGAAGTTTATAATTTATGAATTTCTTCCTTTTGTGGGGCGAAAGTGAATAGACTCCACCACTACTGGTGGAAGAACTTTTAGGGAGAACTTTTGTGCAAATATTTCACAGTAAATTCTTAATTTTCATTACAACTCTTTTATTCCCTACGAAGCTGCAATAATACTTTATGTGTAATCAGACTTTTTACGTGAATGCCTTCTTTTTTCACCAAAATCACAGAGATAATTATACATGTTAAACATATCTACCTATATGAGAGGTTAGTTATATGTAGTATGATGCTTTTGTGAATGTTCTCTCTTAATGAGCCTTTTCTGGTAGTGAGATCAAATTTTCAGTTGAGAATTAATTTGAATTCTACAGATTTAATTAAATCTTTACACTCATTTCTACGTTCTACCTATACCTTATTATCCACACATGCGTATATTCATAGCTCCCTACTACTCGAGTTCGCCCTGGTATATTATGTTATGTATTATAATATGTTTTAATACATACCTAATTGAGGGGGAAATTATTTATTATTACCAAATAATCACTACTGCCTTAATACAGATAAGGTAGCCTTTAACAGACTCAGTATAACGAAAACATAACGGTTAACATTTTAAAGCTTTGTGGTTATAAATTAATTTCTTACATTACATTTATAAATATTCATGATCGTTGGTAATTAATATGATTATTAATTTAGTATTTGAATTGTGCGTTTGATTACATTATTAATTTTAGAAATGAAACTTATGTAACATGCATATAAGTTGTCCGTTTGTCTACTATTCACAGAAAATAACTGAAAAACGGTTTGAGATAATGGCATCCACGATCCAACTTTCAATAGTATTGACTGGTTAAGTTCGAAGATGTGGTCAATCGGTCATCTCCTTCATGACCTCAGACACTTTTAATGTATCTTTGTACAAGTACTTAACCTTCACAAGCGTATACACGATGTGTAATATTTATTACTCTCATCTCTGTGAGCCATTAAAATGTGTTACAAGATGTCTCTTAATTTTACGAAACATTTTTATTCCGTCTTTCCGTAATATTTTTCAATTGAAATCCTATGACAGGTTTTATTAAAAACATTTCGTTCTACGTAAAATAAAACGTGACAGCTTACTAGCATCAAATCTGCTTCACGCGTAGGCGTAGAAAAAGCCTTTCTGCGCCTTTCTAATGACAATAATATTTACTATTTATTTACGGTATTTACCCGCCCTTCTAGTTCTAATCTTGCAGACTTCCTCTCTCCATTTAATTATCAAAGCAGAGTTGTTGACGAGTCTGACGAGTGTAGTTACTCGAATTAACTGTACCAGTATCACATAATATTAATTTTGAAGCTGAGATATGCCGAGTGCTTTATACGAAGACATAATATTATAGTCAGATGAATCAAGAGCAATGCAAGCAAAGGTCTTGCTTTAATTAAATGAATATCTGACTTTATCCCATGATAGAACATAGTCAAAGAGCAGTCTGTAGGATTCATCCTAAAGATCCACAGAGATTCTGAAAACTTTATATTTACTATTAACCCACACATATTACTGCATGTAAGGAACAGTTAGTAAATAGTAGTGGTAGTGAATGAAATAAAAAAGAGTAGTCATCCTTCTGCATTTAGGTATAAGGAATGCTAGTCAGTTAATTCAGTTTGTTTGAGAATAAGACTGTTGGCTTCTGTTCTACTTAAATACATACTCGTACGAGTTTACACTTTGTGAAGGTCACAAACCTGAAGAATTAAAACTGAAAGATATTTTCATGCGTTCATAAAACCTATTACTGGATTAGAGCGAATTATACTTATTACATCATTTATTGCTTTATTGTCTGCATTGATAGCCTTTGCCTTTACTGGTCGTCGTAAGTACAAGTTTATCGTAGTATAAATAGAGTAAATGTCTGTGAACAAAGAATAAAACTAAATATGTGAACATGAATAAATTGCTATTGGGAAATCATTCATTTAATGTATACTTACAATACTCACAGTCAGTAATAAATTTATTTGCTCAGCCAGAGTCACAGCCATTGATCATTGTTGAGTGACATGATTTACTGGAAAATTAATGCGCTATTGTAATCTCTACTACTAGAATAGGTGCAGATACGCTTAGCATAGTCGTCTAGTTCAAGTTATCTCGAGAAATTATTGCACAACTGACAGTATAATCGACATTGCTCATTGTTTTTATTGAAAATAGTTGAGTATTGGGTTTGAGTAGATGTATTTCTATTACTGCTGTCTAACTACAGTTTATTTGCAATTCTGACTGACTAGTTTGAGTCGAAAGCAGTAGTGGGACGAGTGGGACTATATTTAATACTTATTCGTATATACGGAACATTTACGTGTACTGTATACACGTCTAGCAAATTGCCAAGGGTTGAACCATCAAGGTATAATTCACGTGTGTGGAAAGTGTCACTTCGCCCACGGCCTTTACGCTCATTTCGATCAAACGAAAACTATTCCGAGAATTGTAACATCGAATTTCACACATGAATATATTCTATATTAATATACCTATACTATTTTACTCGAATTCATGTTTTCATCCTGATGTGTGATATTTAGAAGGTATATATTTTTGTATAGTGATCGAGTGAAACATAAGCAGGGGAAAAACTGAAACTGAGAAGTATACCTTCATTTTGTATTGTACTAATATATTAAGTATTTATAAATTGTAAGAGTACACAATTCTTTTCCACAATAGAGACGAACAAGTAAAAGTTCATTCGCATCGCACATTGATACATTATGAATAAATGAATAATAATATACTACATGAAAAGTTTTCCGGCTGAATTGAAGTTCTTTCTTGTGATTAAACTTCAAAGTTCTATGTATTTCTTGTTGAAGTAAACAGAATAATAACAAGAACTTTATTAGCCATTGCTACATAATAATGTACAATTAAGTTGGTACAGTTAATAATTTAAGATTATAAACTACAGACTACTTGTCAATTTTGCAGAATGCATTGACGCAAGTGTTTTACTTGGTAAGGTATTATATAAGTAGTAAGTTGGGATGAAGAAATTACCTGCTGCATAACAAGTACGTTTTTCGTGGTAGAAAGAAACCTCCTGAGTGCCAGTGCCACAAAGTGAAATGACAGTCTGAAGATAATGTTCGTAAATGATTTTGCCTTTGTATGGTACTTCTTATTTAGAACACTACTGACTCAGCATGGCCTTATAGCCTTTAATCCTGGATCAGAGCTGCGAAATCTTTCTCTTCTACTTGATTAATCTTTCCGAAACAGTTTCAGACATTCTCCTTACCGACAACTTTATCAAAGTGCTCCCTGCCTTTGTTGTGCTCAATGAAACTTTAACAGTTCCAATTTACTGGGTTTTTTACATTATATTGTCAATGCGCACTGCAACATACAGCAGTGCCTACTAAAAGTATTACGTCATTAAAGCACGTTCTTCTGTTGACAGCGAATAAGACGCAAAACAGCAAAGGTGTACGAGTAAGTGTACGTGCCTTGGTCTGCAAAAGGTATGTAATTTTTGACATTTGAGACACACACTCTCGTACAGAATTCTAAATTCATATAATCTAAAATCATTTTTATACAACAGTCGGAAATAGAATTGAATTTTAGATTACCTTTACCTATCTATAACATTGTTCATTCTGCCGTAAAGTTTGGTTTGGAAACTTTGTATTAGGCAACCATACCATACGTATAGGTCTTTGATTCAGCTTTTTACTATGTCTACTGTGTAAAACGAAAAGTACATTCGCTATATAGAACGAGCCTTGCAATGTTGTAATAATAATATATTATTTTTATAATACACGACCTAACTACACAGTCTTTTGCTAAATATAGACTAAGGCCTCCATGATTAATATTTACTTAATTTACTTTAATTAATGTCTTTGATGATGCTATTAAAAGCTCAGAGTTCATATACCTAGCCTATATGCAAGCATAAAGCAAATATTTTCCTCCAGTTTTTAATTATGATGGCCTTCTACTATTTACAGTATACTTTGCTGGTTAATTTTTGTACTTTAATACACAAAGCGTGTGAGTGTAGTTAGAGAAGTCACAAGTAAGATAATAGTTCATGCTCCGTTGCTACAAACAAACGTACTTAATTGTGTGGTATGTCCGTCTTTCTACTGAATTATTTCATAATATTACACTTCGTTTAATATCAGTGAATGCAGCACTAAATGCTCATTGATTATCAATCATGGTCATGGACATCTCTAGCATATGATTCCTTTTATGCCGGATGTAGGAGTTTAAATTAATTGCCTTGTCTAGAAAAAGTGGGAATAGCAATAATATAATCCGACAACTTTGGTAGAAATTTCAGAAACAATTCATCTTAATCAGTATAATCAGATAGTAACTGAATACATATCTATTGTGCTTCGAATTCACATGTATAATCGAATTCTATTGAGTTGCACACAGGCTATTTTTATACCCCATTCTGATCTAAGGTCGAGTAACTCGAACCGAATAAACAAAATTGCAATCGCTTAGACCGTTAGTAACTTCTATTTTCAGCCATTAGACCGGTCGTGTTATAAGATTAGTCAAAATTGTTGAATTTATTTTGAGGTGACAGCTAAGGTCATTAAGAGAGACTGGAAACGATTAAAGGATTAAAGAAAGACCGTGAACTTCCTAAAATAGTATTAGTTTAGTAGTCCTCGGTAATGTATCACCAAAACATTTACAGTTACCCCAAAGTTCTGGTATTGTAAAACAAATTGTGATGTCTTTTTTAACAAAAATGACCTAACAAACAACGAGAATCATTGTAGAAACGAAACGTGCCGGAAAGAAATGAACGAACGAATGTTTCCTAAATTTATATGCTGTAGACATTTTTATTTTAGAAGAATATAGTGTAGGTAAATGTAGAAGGTAAGTCTGTAAATAAAAGCGTTCCACTTTAACCAGGTCGTAAAAATAACTCGTCACTAAAATACGTGTAATAAAGAAACTTGTCTACTCTGCAGTTTTGTTCCAACATAACTTAGGCAGACATAAAGTTGTGAGCTCTGAAGTAGGTAAATCTAAACATAATTGAATCACTGTGTCCGAGACTAGAAAATATCAACGTGGAAGAACCAGGTATACTGTATACTCGTAACTACTGATATATTATGGTCATATTATTATTACAGCTTTCTGAGTAGTGAATTGTTTTCCTGAACATCATGTCAGTTTACGAGTCTAAATTACAATTGGGTCATATTTTTTGTACACATAACTTATGCAAGCTTAAACTAGCAAAATACTTACGGGGCAACGTAATAAACTAGAAATGTTCCATCATGTATTTGTGCAGTATCATCACACTGAAGTTTTATTGAAGCTGCTTAGTATACATACTTACACCTACACTCATTTTTGCATTTTATTTGACAACATGATACTATTGCTTTTCATACAATACAAATGTATGTAATGCTCATATCAGTGGCGATGACGTCGTTGCACATTTCCCACATCTGTTCCCCCGATCTTCTCTCGAAATGCACAAAGTTTGTAAAACACACACGCAAACCGCATCTCCGCATTCAATTTCTATATTACTTGACAATCAACTCTCAATCACTTACTTTCATCCAAAATCCAAGGTATGACGACAATACAAATGGAGTGTACATTGTGCGTACATGGGTGAAATTCTCAGTAAGTGTTTCTGGTTCATGAAATAGCCTACATATATTACTAATATTACATAGAATTGTGGATTCCAAATTGTCATGATGCGTTAACAATATCGTTCATTTTTGCGTCAGTTTGAGTAAAAAAACTCTAAATATAGTTTTCTGCAAGGCAATATCAAACAGTTGACTGTATTTCAGAGGCAGAGTCACTTACCTATATACGCCTTCAATTTTTGCGCTTGGATAAAGTTTGTCCTTTGTTCCCGTTTTTAATATTCTACACGATATAGGATTCTTCGTTTGTTTGGTTCTATTGGTACTACTCCAAGTTACAAAGCAGTTTTCAAGGTTTGCACCGAAATTCACGTATGCACTATCAGCCACTAGTAGATTGTAACCAACTTTGGTTATTCAATACCGCAGATACTATAGATATTGGATATCTTTGAAAACTTTGTTTTGTACTGTAAAGTATATATAGGTAGCAGAAAGAAGCATCGCATCCTTTGTGAATTATAAATATAACAGCAGCAAGTATTTATATAAGGCAAGGCCATACGTAGTCATATCTGATTGCATCCAGTTACACGATTTGGCACATGATTTATATTTGTGGTGAAGGATCTCTCTGATTTCATGGAATATCATTCTTTAAATGAAACAACATGCGGAAGATTCATCCAGAGCTTAACACGCTAAAGAATCTAATACTAGTAATATCGCTGAAACACAAGTGATAGAGTTAGTTTAGTGTAGTGATATCTTCAGAATTGTCTGAACACAACAATTTAATTAGTACGGTACAACAAGTCTCACAGAAATTTAATTACTAGCGACGGTAATTTTCTATGGCTCGTGCATACTAATTCACATGAAACTCGCACTTTCATCATGACGCAAATCCGAATAAATACAGAAAGGACTGTTTGTAGAATCATGGACTTCTGTGCAGTTTATCTTCTCACAACATCAATTAACAATAAGGTAAAGTTATGTCTAATCCAGTTCATTTGCAAAAACTGAGGGTTTCATTTATTGGAGAATTTTTAAATATCTCATCTTTACATTTTAAAAATTACTAATCTATAGGAAACACGATAATGAACTGACGATCCTTGTTTGCGATCACTGGGGATAAATAATAAATAACATGAGAATACTTGACGAATATCTGTAACAATGTACCCCATTCGGCAAGTATTGTCAATACTATATTTATTCCCCATGCAGTTATTGTAAACAAGTCTAACAAAAGAATCAGTTCATTATCGTTTGAAGTGTGTACATTATGTGAATTGTAAGCAACTCTTCTATTTAGGCATCCTGTATATAGAACGAGATGAATGGTATGTTTGTAATGTATGAACTACTGAAATGCAATCCTATATTTTGTGTAACAGCAATGGAGTGCACTACAGTATATGTAATAGACTCTTCTGACTCTTGGGTATTGAAAGAAAAAAATGCACCTTGAATTTTCTCTTTTGGTGCAAGAGAAAATACACTATGGTAGTTTCTTTTCATTCAACGCGATATTACCTTTGGCAATCCATTGTCCCCTCGGGATTGGATCACTAACGAAATGACTCTTAGGATTGTATGTTTTTGAGTAGAGAGGAAAGAAATCCAAATCACAATAAAGTTTATTTAACACTCACACTCGGGTATATTGTACAATATACTTTACTGTGAGTCTTGCTGAAGGTGAGGAAGTAAGAGATCCTGGGGAGAGCTTGCGTCAATACATAACTCGTGTGATGTGTTACATCTGGAAAAAGAGCAACTTTTAGTTGATGAGAATCCCATCGAGTCAAAAATCGTGTAGTCAGGGCAGGATATGTGACAAAAATTTGTCGGGTTGAAAAGAAGTTTTTCTAACAAGTTCTTTTATGGGTCAACAAACTTTTCCCGTGTCTATTCCATGACAAGATACAGAAAATGTTTATATTTACTGTAGTTTGCCAATTCTGGATCTGCTTTTATTAAGGTTGACATGTATTTTCAGTTAAAGGTTTTGACAGAATTGACATATGATTTTTTATTGTTTTGCCTGGGCATGTTATGGTAGATCAGGCAGGATTTGAGAAAGTTTGCAAAAGTGAAATGTTATGTTGACTTGACGTTGTAAACGCTTGGTCTCTCAAATAAACAATCGTCTTATTTTTGTTAGATGCGAAATTTGCATTCATTGACTCGGAAGGAAAAAGGGTTTTCACAGTTCCCAGGCAGTAATGCTTCATATGAAAAGTACATAATATATGTGACACATATATATATATAGCCTATCCCTTCATTTTTTTGTCTCTGGGACTTTTTCGTATTGTCTTTGTAATGTTTACTTTCTTGGACGGTTGGGAGGAAGACAGACCTTGGGCTAAATGTGTTCATGTTGACTCCTTCAGGGAATAATTTCCTGGGGACGACAGGAAGTTGCATTCTTTCCAAGTATTATAGAAGATTTTTTGCTCTGTGCGGTTTCGTGGCGTCTTTAATCAAATATCAAAGAAAATCGAACACCTCTGTTCGGGGTTGGATTCTTATTACAAAGTGCACGCCAAGGGAACTTTCACTTGCAGCTTCGGGTAAAAAGTTATGATTTTGCTTTAGGTCAAGAAGATCATTTTACCCAAAAGATCATTTCTTATGTTTCTCCAGCAGGATATTTCGTTAATTCCCGTCCGCATCTGCTGTTTTGAAATGTAAGTAAGAACATATATACATTTCCCATGTAGCCATCATTACTACACTTTTTGATCTAGTGAAGACAACCATTGTTTAGAAAGAAAGTATTACATTTTAGGCGAGATTGGATGAAAGAAAATCTTTGATTTCCTTTGTAAGTTAGTATAGTACCAAGGTAAATTCCTGTCTCAATCAAACTGTGGTCTCCAATTCGTTTGTTGTTTGTGGGTAATTGTAACCGAATCTTTTCTCTTACTATGATTAAAGGATTTTCTACTTTTCTTCTAGAGATTGACAGATCGCTATTGGTTAGTTTGAGTAAATACCACAGGCTTTACCAGCCATTCCTTGCTAGATTGCCTGGGCACACTGGGCAGATTTTTCTGTCCAAGCAATGTAAAACTGTAGAAGATTGACCACCAGAATTGAACCTTTTTTCCTAATTCTCTATTCGTCCATCATTAGACTTAAATCAACAAAAGTGTGCGTTTCTCATTTAAAATTACCGATAATTTGATATTTTATGTTCACTCTTGACAAGTTTGTGTAGGTACTTTTCAATATTTTAGTCCTCCCGTGAGGGACACTTCAAAATAAAAGTTTACTTCATTTTCCTTTGGGACCAACCTCGTCTTACACAAATACCTTATCCCTTGGACGAAAAATAGCCTGTTTTTTCATTTATTGCTTTCTAGTATCCATGAATTTGAATTGGGATCATTTCCATTGGCTACCATATGCTCCCCTTATACTACATCGTGTATTGTACACTATAGTATTACATATTTACATACAGTACACTAAATGGACAAGCTTGCAGCATAAACAAGTGTTATGCATGAAATACCATTTCGGTCGAAACGGACAAATCTGCCCATGCTCAGCCAGTAGTAAAAATAATCATAAAAAAGTACCTAGCTTTATTTTACTAAAATCGTAAAAATGTACAGCTATAACTGTATAAGCCTTCTTATTTAGATTTCTGTCTAGAACACTTACCCGCAAGTTGCGAGCCTACTTTAACACTTTTCTTAACTGTTCCTGGCATGTTTTTTCACACAGTGTCTACACAGCAGCATGTTCTAGTCACTTTCAACGCAAGTAATAATTCCTAATATTATTTTTACATGCAATATGCTTGGTACTTCCTTAGCATAGATAGTAGGTAGATATTTTCCATGTGCTATTCACTTCGCGAACAATCTAAAATTTGTTCGCGTTAAATATTCTTAAAAGTTAGTCGACAAAATTGGAAGTTTAAGTGGAGCTGTGTGTAAACCTCTCCTCTTCGTGCACCAATTTTTAGTTTTCATAAGCATGCACCTTGTAAAAGTAATTTAAGTAATTCTAGTTCAGGTTTACAGTATGCAAATAATAAACGTTCATACAATTGTAAACATTTTACGTACTAGGTTTTTAAAAAAGTGCTTACCTAAGTCGTAATAATGTTCTACACTACATACTAAATAGAAGACTGAAATAAATAAAGGTTTCCCTTTACACCGTCATCGGATCCGAATGTTTTAATAAATGCAACAATAAATATTTCATCTCGAATAACGTATACGTACTTGCAATTTGCATGTGCAGTGAATCAAATATCTGCAGACGATGAGTGAACTTGACAACAGAAGGGTATCAACAATTAAGTATGTAGTCAACTTTAATTTCAGTAGATATCTGATATCGTATTAATGTTAAGTAGTTTTATATATAGCATTGTTCCCAGTGCAGTGCTTTCACAAGAAAATGTGTAAAGTTTAAAGCATTCGGGTACTTTTTCATACATACTGTATCATTTTTCCTGACTAAAAGGGCAGTGACTTGGCACTTGATGTAACCAATACGCAGTAGTCAGTAGTGCAACATTTCCCCTTTATTCGCAATGGACTCGGCAACTAAATCCATAAAAATATTAGTATTTCTTGTTTTATGGGTTAAGTAATTTAAGTCTGCTCACGTAACGTGTAGAAGTACTACCTCTTAACCAGCGTACATTTCAAGAAATTATTAGTACATAGTACATACAATGTACAAGTAAGTGTTAGTGGCAAAGTGGAATATTAAAAAGTAAAATGGAGTAATTGAAGTTGTATTATGGCTGTGGCCAATTATTGTATTCCACTTTAATGTTAACCATTATAAGTAAGCATATATACTCCAATTGTATTAATTAGTTTAGCAGTAGGTAGCCCTTTAAATTGAATTTATACCACGCTAGCTTTTACGAGATTTTTCGTCCTGGTTCACTTTTATTTACCTACACAGTGAAACTGGATTGCCAATTTTAGCGTCCATAGTGAAGCTTTCCAACGCATTTCATTTTGTTCTCCCCAAAGCAGAACAGTTCGCTAACTGTCAACTGTAAACAATACTTGAGATGAGAGCCTGTGGCAGAAGGTGTATTATGCAGTTGATTTGATTGGAGTAGAAAGGTTTCAGCGAGAGAAAATGCGGAGAGCGAACGGGAAAATAAATTGAGCAAAGCAATCATATTAAACTGGTAGCATATCGCCAAATGGAGCATCCTAACCACATTAAGTTGTAACAATAAATGTATTAGGTACCGTACTACATGGAGTGTTAGTGTAAGTTAGAAACTCTAACTACTTTCATTTTCTGCGTATCCAGATAGGAGAAGGTGCAGTGTCGGTGTAATCATAACTCGAAACAATCTACAAACTGTGACGTCTATATGCACTGACGAGTGAGAGAAAATCGCTACTCTCGTATTCCTCATTGAAGCATCCTCATGAAGGTCTTCCACATAAGAGTAAACAGAGCGGAAGAAGGATGAAGGTATAATGTCTTTAAAGAGGAGAGTGTCTGTATAAGAACAAACATCAGGAAAATCTCAAAAATGTGCTTTAGTAAAGTAAACGAAAATTAATGAAAATGAAACTTGAGTGGAAATTGAATTGTGCTTGTCGCCTCTGTTGCGTTAAAACCCTTTCGAAGAGACTCCACAGTCCGTGTACTTAAAAGAGCATCCTAAATCTAGCATTTCCTTCGTTCCGACTGTGAAAGAGCACAAGAAGATTCCTCCATACACTTTTACAACCTTTTTTACTGTTGATTAGAGTTCCTTCATCCTTTTTTCGGAATTTTTTCATTTTAGTCTTTGCCATATCTTCTTTTCACCATTCACAGCTACTATGTCGAATGTGCTCGTAGAATGTCATTTACAGACCGAATGGATTTAAAAGACTTACAGAAGATGACCCACTTTTATCTTCCAATTTCCTGAATACCTTTATTTAGTTCTTGCTCTGAAACTACTAGAAAGCACTCTTTTTCATCTGAAAGTAGGTTATTTAATATTCGAAGACTCTAAGAGTAGGTATGAAGGATAATGGTAGGCAAAGGAGTTGAAATTTCACTTCCATAGTTATGCTAGTAGCAGTAGAAATAATGAAAAGGAAGAGTGAATATGTAGTATAGAAGATATTGCACGTTATATGGATTCCACCACAGGATTTTGCACTTACACAAGGCAGATCAGTAGTTCAAAGAAGGAACTATTCAATTACACCCACACACAATATTCGCAATCGGAAACATTTGTCATTTTAACAAAAAGGATGTTTATGTAGATGCAAATTGCCTAAGAGCTTTCTTTGTACAACGCATTGCATAAATAAATAGTACACAATACAAATCCTATAGTACAGTTCGTATACAATATATCTCATTCACAGAATTTGGATCCGTGTGATATCGTTTTCGTCAAATGCATATCGCAAGCAAGCTATAGTAGTAATCGGAAAAAGTCTTCCTATAAGAAACTTATCTACAGCAACAAAACATTATTATATTACTCACATATATAATACACATCGCATGAATTTCTTTCTTTGTATATATTACAATTCATAGTTAGGTATTCGTATATGCATTACGTAGCATAGAGAGACGAATCTCTTCCTGTTTGAAACTGATTGCAATAGAAAGGCGATATATTGCTAGAAGGATGAAAGCGGTCTATTTTACAGAAATTGTTTTCTATAAAGAACTTGCTTTCATAATAATATACATAAGTATCTCTCGATATGTACTTGTACGAAAAATCTACAAGGAAAAATTATATTTGATGTATCTGTATATACCTCTTATGTTCTTCACAGTATTCGACTGCGGATTTTTTTTCATAAAGCGTTGCCAATAGACTTAATAAGTAATGACTATCAGCAAAACATTTATATTGGAATAAACGAATACTAAAACCTAATATAATGCAATACAACATAAAATCCAATGCATTACCTACACTCATACTAAAGCATTTAGTTCAAGTTCACGTTCTATATAAAAGTATAGCTACATAAAAAAGTCTTAGTCAAAGACATAGATAGTAAACTAAACAGTGAATTATTCAAGTAAAGTAATTCACATTGTTCTCATAATGTAATCAGTGTTTATACAAAGGTTCATCTTTTAACCATCAGAGCAGAGCATTAACATACTGCTTATTTTAGGCTGTTCCATAGTGCAACATAAAACTGATTAGTGTCAAATTGTCAATATGCCTCTTGTGGTACTTGGTATGCGTGAAAGCACTCAAGCTGTAAAGCATATTTCGAAGAATTTGGAATCCGGAGTGTGTGCCAGTGTATAGAATCGGTGGAGCACTCTCAACTCTGTCCATTCAGATATAGCAACCGAAAACATCAGTTGTAAATTCTGGAGATTAGGTTTCTAAACTTACTGGCCTTGGGGAATACATGTTTGTTTGTTTGGAGTTGTTGATCGTAAGTTATATTTTGACTAATTGAAATACTACTAACGAATGAAATGTCATGCTCAAGGATTAGTTAAGGAAACAATTAAATCCGCTCACCATTACAGACACAATATCTTTCCCCGAGAGACATGTCCTTCAATACTACCTATATAACACATAGTTGACTTGCAGTGTTAGTTCAGTTAGTTGCTCTAACAGGGTATCGTTTCGTTCACCTAGTCGTGGTATGGTTACAAATAAAAATCCAGAAATATCCCACAATGCTTGTAATAGGAGTGATGATTTTCTTACATTAACTAAATGTTGATTTTATTATTTTTTTTAAAGATATTATGTTTACACCCAAAAAAACGTATCCACCCTAAAGGCATTATAGGCCCGCTTCTACCCCAGAATCCAGAAAAAGGGGTTTTTATCCGCCGAAGTTCGCAAATAATAAATATGTAATTTGTTCGGAAATTTTCAGTATTTCTAAGACTATTTTATATCTAATATTTTACAACAAGGGTGTATCAAATCCTTGGTACGCCCTTGTAAAATAATGTATTGTGGACTATGCATGAAAACTCAACACTTAAGAAACCGGAAAAGTAACTGTTTGAGTATATTCCATTAATTGTTACAATTTGTTCACTACTACCACTCTTTGTATTTGACATTTGATCTAGACACAATTATCTAAAATCTAAACTGTAAATCTTTTTTTTTTGAAATTTCGCAACCCTGGTAAATGACACTGCTGAGTAACAAGGTGCACAGTGGTAGTAGCTTAACTAAGACTACAATAATGGCTGGGATAGACTATGCTATAACCAGTGCAATTTTGTTATCTGTACATAATTATACTGGGGATGCAGTGTAGCGTGAGATATAGACAGCTTACTTTTGCAAACGCTAGCAGAACACTTCAAACAATTACTATCTCGTTGGCACTTACTACTTTCACTTATTTCCTAAAGCTTTTGTTTCTAATTGATTACACTCCCAACTTTTGTACATTATTCAAGTACTCGTTCCGCACACGCACACTGTTGTGGTGTTCCATTCTTCTCTTCTTAATTACTATAATTACAGTATGTGTACACTCAAGATACGACAGTGTAGGACTTCATCATCCATTCACTGTGTTTCATCCCTCCTAACTCTTTAAACAATGCAATGTCTTCAATTGTCATTGAAATTTTGCTAGATATTCGGTTGTGAGCCATGAGCTGCTTTTGACTAAAGCATAGCATCACGATTTCCCTGAAACCAGATACTTACCATTAGAAAGCGAACAGCACCGAGATAGAATACAAAGTTCCCAACTCTTACTTATTGTTAGTTAGTTGGATCTAGTAAGAGCTGAATGCACAATTCTACCTGTATACCTAAATGCTACTTTCATTGTTTGTTTTCACTTAAAAAACGGGATTTATTATAGTAAAAGCGTTCCTTGACATCAAGCCAACAAAAATTCGATGCCTGCAGTTTTTTCCTAACTGCTTTGGTAAACCGACCGTGTCATTCCCAAGTAACGAAAACAAGCGTTAGCTTATATTATTCTGCGAGTCTGGTTAGTTCATTCTGTATCAAATGTACAACCATTATACTTTCTCCTTGTCATTTTTGTGTTAAGTTCTGCCGCAAGAACCAATGGCATTGCTGAGAAAATATAACTTCACTTTTATGATATGCAGCCACAATTACTTTAATGCGAGTATTAGTTCAGAAATTCGATATCTTCAGAAACAATACTCCAAAAATCCTCATTCCTCCCCTTTTTGGTGTTACAACCCTATGACTTATGTGATAGTATTCTGAATTTATTATTTAACATCTATCTGTAAGTGTGTGATATTGCACATACCTCGCACACATGTACTATATCTAATATCTATGCATATACATACAAGTTTGTAAATTATATACTCTTACTTGTGTTTTAAAATTACCAGATATTGTTGCTGTAGCTCTCTTGTCACATTACTGCTTTTCCTAATATCTCATGAAAGGCAAATTTTATGTGGTCCTAACTTGGTTCTTACAGAATACAGTCTGTAATGAAAAAACGTGGTGTAATAATTGTAAAGTTTAGTCAGGTTTATTAATTTCCGTTGTTTTATAGACTGCAGTGCAGTGTAATACCTTCAAGTATACATGCGATGTGTATAGTATGTGTACCTAAGTCATTAGATTCTACAGTTTAGAAAACCATTACCATTACTTAAATTTTAAAGTTTCCGTGCAAAGTTTTTGCTCAAGAGTCTCCAGTGGAAGAATTTTAAAAATATTAATTTAACCGGATCAAGTTAATAAATTAAATACCTAGTACTACAATCAGCTTGCACTTGTAATGTGCACCTACACATATTTGTGAATTTCATACAAAGAGTTATTTTAAATACCTAGTTAAACATTTTGTGGAAAGTTGACTGACAGCTCCGTATGACATAACCCATGACAGATGTTGTAATGTTGGTGGTTATAGTTCCGAATTAAGAGAAATGAAACTTTCTTAAATATTTTGCAAGTATATACTATACCTACTTCGTAAGTCGCAAACCGCCGTCGCAGCAATCTTTTGTGGTGTCTTGATATGCATTGCATAGTATGTGAAGTCACACTGGAAATGACAAGCAAGGCCAAAAATAATGTAAAATTGTTCCAGACATGGCACAACTTGACTACAAATAGCTTAACTGACTCGTATTCTGGGTTAAATCCAATTTTCATGTATCTCTCATCTACAGAAGCCGTTTCCATCAACCACGGCTAATATGAACACAGGACTTTCTCAGTGAGAGAAAATTTCAATTAGGTACAGAAGTCCTTGTGACCCTGAATATGAGTACCTATTTGCCTTGTCATTTCCAACCACATTGTGCACCTAAGCACCACCTCTGCCATCCGTTGACGTAATAAAACATGTACAACGATATGTAGGACTTGATATTAAACAAATACTTGGAAACTTGTGAAGCAATAGCAAAGGGAGAGATAGCAAAGGGAAAGTCGTGGGTTTGTACTTTCTTTCAACTTTGAATGCTTGAGAAACCCACACAAAACCGAGACACAGGTAAATGATCATAATCTTACCGTTTCTGTCTTCCACGAAACCAAATTCATTAAGAGTAAGAATAATACTGAATTTTCTGCTTCCCTAACCTCTTCCACAGTCAAATAATTATTTCAGGAAAGCTTTGGGTCATACTAGTCATACAATTCTAATTTGGTTAGATCTCTAAGACGCTTTGACTCGAAATGATAATTTCTCAGGACTAGCAACCGAACTGAACAAAGATAAACAGACAGTAAATGAGTAGTATTTATTTATTCGGTTACATTCAGGCCAACAATAGAAAAGGAGTGTGATTCGAGATAATAATATAAATTGAAACTGAAGTTGTGACATCGATGTCAGTGCGTGTGCCGTTGAAATGCCTTGGGTATGTATTTAGAGGTGGCGGTGTGATTAATGAATGTCGAAGTTGGCCTTGATGTGTCATGGATGGATAGTTATGGTTTCGGGTAATATAGATAATCCATGTAGAGACTAATTTGACAACCTTTAGTATTGACCCACTTTTCATCCATGTCACTCACTGTATTATTAAATACCTACGTCATTCGATTTGATGCTAATCTCATTTTTTTATACTTAGTTTGCACAGCCAATATTGTTCATGATTTCTAAGGAAAGGATTTCTAAGATTAAACATCAAAGTAACGAGGTTTTAATGTGTTTAACAATAACGATCTCATTTCTTCTTGGAAGCTAACGTTTTACTTGAAATCGGAAAGTCATAAAATTCTATACCGGATAACAAAGCAAGCTTAGGAATTGTTTTGTTGAAATGCAGAATGAGCAAATTCAACCTCAACTATTTATACAATTTGCGGGTAAAAGATGGCTGAGGTTTGCAGATTTAGTGAATGGAAGGCCAAATTGATGGATAGAGTCGTTTTTTGCAGTAACTGTAAAGAATTGGCCTTGTAGGATAAATAGATTTAGTATTACGAAAGGTTCCAGTTCATTTGCCTATTATGTAAACGTCTTCAGCATGGCATAAGACAGATTACCTAAACGCTTTCACTTTGAAAAAATGTGCAGACATACGTCATTCCTAAGGTATTTTTGAAAACTGTCATGTCAAATGGTTGAGTCAGTCAGTTCAGTCACACAAATGGTAATAATGGTATTTATGATGTACCAGGCGGAACTTGTTAGGTTGCTTCATTTCCCAAAGAACATTATTATCTTGTAGAGCTTCTGCAAAAGACAACTTCATAGAAGTACAAATACCACCTTATCTACGCTTTGAAGTAAGTTGAAACGACACGTGGCTCCTTTTTCAACCAAGTCAGTTTCTGTGAATCTGTTCTTAATAGTAACTTCATACTTCACAATAATATGACTGAATCTTTCACATAACTTTCTGTACTTACAAAAGAATATAATATAAGTACATTTCCTGAGAGGAAGCATTAGAATCCGTTGTATGAACTCAAACATGTCCAAGTCACATGCATCCAAAGAAACTCATGACTATGGTGTAAGAAGGTACTCTGCAGAAAGTATTGTTTTTAATAGGTATCACACGAAATAAAACCAGAACAGACACAGAATAATAAGTATATTAAAAGGAATGATTTGCTTTGACAATATACCTGGAGGAGTCCTTTCTGAAAACCTTTTGTTACCATTCCAGACAAAAATATGTAACTTACCTACATAAGATTTTGCTGCTTATACAATAATATTATGTACATGTATGTACAATATTATGTAATAATAATAATAACGATGTTTCGTAAAATATTAAAAGTATTCAGCTATTAATGTAACTGCTCTGCAGCTGCAGTAATGCCTGATAACTTTGCCCTAACTGATATTAAATATCGAAGAAACTTAGGAACTTACCTAATATGCTATTGTAATATGATATTTCAAGAAAAATATCATCTCATATACAATAAACAGATGTGTGTATATATTTTTAGATCAGAGATCATTTTTCAATAATGTTTTCTCTTTTGCTTGCAACAGAGATCCAACAGTCCATGAAATAAATAATTGGTTTTCATGTCAAATGACATATCATAAATAACATTACCGTACTGTAACTGCCGAGCCTATCTCTATCCTCTGGATATTACGTTCGACTGGAATTCTTATGATATCTGCAATAACTGAAGCGCTTTGATAGAATGAAACCAAGCTGGAAATCAAGTACCTTTCGACCATGGTTCAGAGAGCGAAATCAAGAAATGGAACGTGAAAGTAAATTGATGCTGTATATGCCTTTAGTTTTGATTTATTGACGAGGAAGAAATTTTAATTAGTTTGGAAACGCCGACTAAACGGTATTAATTACTTTTCAGACTACGATGCAAAATTGCTAACTCGAATTTTTAAACCGTTCTGTAGAACAATGACATTTGTACTACATATGTTTCGTTTTTATGTAACCCTGTAGCAGGTTGGAACATGAACCCAGAAAGTAATGTGAACTGATGTTGAATCAGTATTGATCGTTACTAAAATCTTTGGGTTTAGGAATTATTTTTATTCATACTGCGGTTGTCAAACGTAGAAAACTTGTCATATACAACGATTATTACTCTAAATATTACATTTTACATTCAATACCTTTATGTTGAGCTTAGGAACATTAAACAGTAATGTAAAAATAAGTAATTAGGTAAAACATTATGGTAAAATTACAATATTCATTTTAGTATGTATCTGTACTTTGCTACAAATATGTCACGTACCTATATCACCTATTTAAAACAATACAGACAACTTTCTCGACTTGTTGATTGATGGCACGAGGACGAGACAAATAATGTAAATATTTTGATATCAATATATGATTTGACTTTTTCAGTAGTTAATTAACTCGTTATGTGTTTAATGAATAATAATTAAAGTAGTAATAATATCAAGGAGTAACTGCAATAAAATGTTAATTCGTAAATAATAATTATAAGCTCGTACTTACTGAGAGTAGGTACCTACAACTAAAATTAGCATCTTCTAGAGGGTATCAGTACTTATTTACACTGCAATCATTAAGTACTTTGATCTAAGTAGTGTATTGTGGTAACTAAAAATTAAGTATTAAGTCTGCTATTCTGGCTAGGAATTGTTAATATTGGTTGATGGGTAGTAAGTTAAAAGGATCACTGGGTAAAATAACAGTTAATGTAATAAGAAACGATTCGCCGATGATGGCTGAAACATTAACAATTAATGGCAGTAGAAACGGAGCACATGAACATTTTCTGGTCTTTGTGTCCACACTTAAAGCTAAAAAGTTATTAGAATTGGTACGAGATTCATTTGCAGTCGTAGTTCTTGATTGTGTTGCTGAGAATGTCAGCGTCTTAAAGCTCATCTTTTGTGCAATTCGCTTTGATGAACACTCTTGATTTCTCCGTGTCAGAGATGTAACCCGCCTCTCCGGTGTAGTGGGTTGGATATAATAGCAACGGCTCTGCAGAAAATGCACGGAGATCCCGCTTAGGATAAGCTAGTTTCCAACCTTCACTGTCATTGAGCCAGAAAACGAGAAACAAAACGGAAAATTAATACATGGACATTTTTGGTATTTATATTCTCATGGAAAGGAAAACAAACTTAAAAGGTTAATACTGATAGAAAGCTGTTCGCAAATGTGACGAAAATTTTGTATAGAAACATACTTCACATGACGATCAAACATAATTGGCAGATATTCATCGACTGGAACCAGTTTTTCGAAAGGCTTAGCATCCACCAGTTTCTTAGCTCCTCTCAAAGTAATCGCATAACCGAGAGTCCAATATGAGTAATCAACATTCACAAGGAAATTGGAGCTTTCCACCCATGGCTCGTTCGCATTCACAGATCTCTTCCGCCCTAGATATCTTTTGTAAATAAAAAAATCTGTTTAATTTCATTACATTAAACTGATTACTTTTTTGTACAGTTGAATTTCAACTTTCTCATGATGCATTTAGTAAACTGGGGTACTGCGAACTTATTTTATTGCGTCTATCGCATAAAGTAGTGTATATATCGCTAAATATATTTACATCAAATCCCAGTCCAAAAAGATTTTCGCAGTTTCTTCAAAAAGTCTCTTAACTTGGTACACGAAATAAGGTTCGAAGCGAATATCATCTTCAAGTACTAACGCTGTACTCACTCGATGTTTTATCATCTGAATTTGAAAAAAATCATGTATTATTGCGTGCATCATGTCTGTATAGTATCAGCAAGCATAGCAATACAAATATATATCCTTACAGTTTGCCAGATTTTGTAATGACTAAGGAAGCATCCCGTTTCACCGAAAGTCATCATCCTTTTAGAATAAGGGTCTCTATATTCGGGCAATTGTTTGATTCCTAACTTATCCAAATCATCTTGGGTCAGCTCACTGAAACAGAATTCATACTGTAAATTAGTTCAGTTAATTTAATACAAAACTACCAGTAAATCTTAAAGCTAATAAACCTTCATACAAACGTTATATACACTAATTATGTTTTTTTCTTTACAGAGGAGATTGCAAAATGGCGATTGATGGAAAAAGCTCGTCGGTACCACATATGCGGCACAGTGGTCATCACCACCACACCAATTTTAGTAGCATTACAAACACCTCGACAGCATCCATCGGAACAAATTTGTCTCTCACTTCTGTCTCACCACATTTTCAAATATCTCCGATGAATTTCTCTCTTCTGGAAATTGAAGAGATAAGTAACATTTCTAATGGGACAGATTTGGATCTAAATTCTACATTGTCTCATAACGGAACCGCAGGGTCACACAGCTATCTAAGCCAACTGTACATGAGGCTTCTACCAGTGATGTTATTTTTTTGCACACTGACCTTCTTAGTCAATCTACTGATAGTCCTGTCAGCTCGATGGTGTCGAAAACCTATGTCTCCCACATTATACTTTTCCATCTCACTTGCCCTCGCTGATGCTTACTCGTCCTTCGTCCTCGGAACGGGCTTGGTCGTTAATTCGCTCCTACCAAAAGTCTACGACATATATTGGGACAACTTCTGCCCGTATCTCACTCTGGAAGCATTTCGGTTAGTTTTTCGTTGTCATTTTTAAGAACTCGATTTTTTTACTCAAAACTCAATAACTGTTTCCTGCTTCTATTAGTATCTGTATGTAAGGCCTTTACTATTTGCTACACCAGAATCTATATGAAAATTGAAAAAATAATATCCCATTATAAGAAGGAAATTAGATATGGACATTTTTGGACATTTCTACTTGTTACAGTGTTAGATTTCTTGTATAACACTGTAACAACAGTGACAACAGCAACACTCGTTATATCTGGGGAAAGTTTCTAGATTTCATTCTATTTATTTATAACATGTACTTTTACATTTACATTAGTATGACTTTATATTGGATTTCATTGTGAAAAAATTGATTTCATTTTGGATGTCAATTTGATATTTCAGACAAGGAGGTGTGCTGGTGACAGTTAGTCATCTTCTCGCGCTCGCTATCAACCACTGGATTGGAATAGTTCGTCCTTTGCATTATGCAGCGACTATGACTCGAAGGACAGCGTGGATTGTTATTCTTCTTTCTTGGATATGTCCAATACTCATGATATTTATTTACTTCTTCGCCATCCCCGGCGAAGGCTATTTGAGCGATCAGTGCCGAAAATATTCTTTTCTGCTTCTGACAACATACCGAGCATTCTTCGCTTCCTGTTTCTTTGCTCCGCTGTTTCTGATGTCACTCATTTATCTTCATATCTTTCTCATCGTTCGAAGCCACCACACTCACCGACTCCGATATCAAGTAAAAAATGTAAAGCTTTCGCTCTCTCCTTAAATCACTAGTAGCTTTTTGTAGAAGATAAATTAACTGGGCTAACAACAGAAATTGTTGTGTAAAGTAAAGTAAGTAGACGTAACGCATTACCTTCTATAGTAAATGCAATTTACTTAGTAGACTTACACACTCTATGATTTCCCATAGATTATTTCGTGTTCGCTTGAGTTTGCAATGTCATGGCTAACGTGTTTGCGCATTTTAGTGAGAACTGGACAAAAACACTTAAAGAGCATGAAGGCACTTCATGAAATAACTCGCTCAGTCCTTCAATCCCTCGTGTCCTACATAAATACACTACAACAGCAGTGTTTTCATTACATTTCTCATTGTGCAACAAACGCTGTGTAATCTAAAGCCGTCTCTAGTAGGATCACTTAACATTGTCCGTGGATAATGTTTGTTGTAGTCCTCTCTTCATCCGAATCTATAAATATCCTCGGCGATATTTAATATCGCTGAATACAATAGATACACAGCACCTGGTTGGCATTTCCCAGACTCAACAATATAGTACCTAGTAATCCGCCAGAACATTCCAGTTTAGACAAACTTAATACGTAGAAGTCTTCATACTCAATAACATTATATCCATTCAGTATAGCCTACATCCATCTGCAATATCAATTTCTATTGTCCCACAACTAGATATTTATGAAAATTATACGTGTCTGTATTTGCGAACATGTACATGGTACTAGTAATGAATAGAACATACACTATTTGTGGAGTAGTAGACAAAGTAGACATATACTACAGCAGACATTTTCAAACGTCGAGACAGACAAATTATGTTTAATATTACAGTAATGCAATGGTCTGCTGGAGGCTGCACGAGGCAAGAAAATAAATGCGATTATATTTAGACCCAGACAAATCTACATAATATTGGCGCAATTAATATACTCCGTTTGAGTTAAAATATTCTACTTCGAAACAGTAAGTGACAACCTTGGACAAGTGGGTCGCCTAACCCCTTTGGTGGCAGACAGACACTTGATCTTAAGAATCAATATTCCGAAACCCACAGACATGCGAGACCTTGTGACATATTACAAATATACAGGTACCTAATCAATTATGTAAAAGGAGAATACTACAGGTATAATCAAATTGAGATAACAACAATGCAGACAATTGAGGCAATGAATCCAATGTACAGACAGACATTCTGATCCTAATTAAATTGCTTTGATATTTAGATTTCATTTCAAGCAGCTAAAGACACTTAAAGAATCGTAAATAGAATCTCACGCTTAAGTGAGACAGAGTGAGAGAGAAAATCTTCATATTTTATTACATTAATTATGACATTTTGTATGCATTTCTGACAATAAGCTATTTACTACAATGCTCAACCCAAATCCAGAAGCTTAACAATAATTTCAACTGTGGAACTGTTCAACAATAATGGATGGATTATCAGGTAGGTAATTTATGAAGTGTAGTACTGACTGGTAGGTTTTCGTGAAATTTCCATGAAATAATGTAACCCAGATTGAAATAAAGCGAAACAGAAGAAAGCAAGGTTATATCGTAGTAAACTATTCACTTGAATTCCAAAGAACTCGCCTTAAGGTTTCAAAAACACAGTAGGATTGATTCTGAAAATGCTTTTAGATCAAATGAACCTGTAAATCCTAGACTGACTTACCTAGTCAGCGGTGATTCATTTACTTGACAAAGCAGACGATTGTTCTTTTGTGGAAAGGGTAAGCACGCTTTGAAGTGAAAATCAATCAGAAAGTCTTTGATCAAACTGGGTTCATAATGTTTGCAAAATGCTTTCAAATATTTCTAAAAGTCCAGTTACCAGTTCCTAGTAAAGGAATGCCTACTAGAACAATAGAAGTTAAGTGTGTGTTGACAAGACATGACATTACAGCGCTTTACTTCTAATTTAACAAATTGTGAGTTTGTCGGCAGTCTGTGTTGTATTTATTATCCCTCCCTACCTGTCTAAAAGGAAATTCCTCCCACTCGTTTCCATATACCCAGATTACATAGGCATCACATATGTAAGCCAAGAACAACACTAAAATCCTTCGCATGCATTAGGTACAATACCCCATGACCATTCAACGACACCATCCACGTAACGCGATTACCATTTGCTATATAGCTACTTCAAATGCAATTTTATGTAATGTAATGTACTGCACTAATACTTTAAAATGAGTCTACTCTGCTCTGCTGCAGACTGCAGAAAACTTAGAAGCTTTCAGTGGCTTTGTAAGACAAATAACTCGCTTTGGATAGTTAATGTAGAAGTCAAAGAGACTTTTAACTGGGACCTTGAATGAGTTTTAACTTCACTAGTTCAGGAAATCGGGGAAATATTTTACTTCGCTGTAGGCACGTGAGAAGTAGCACTACTAATTGATAATAAATAATACAGCCTCGCGTCTGTTCTGTAGTAAACAAAGATCAAAGAGTACAATTAATCTCACCGAATTTACTTTTCGTGTTTTATTGGCCATTTATCAGGCTTCAGGCCCATTTTGTGCATTTACTAAACCTACTAAACCAGTTCAGCTTCGAATATCAACCAAAATTTGTTTTTCAAAAAGGAAATCAACATTGAATCAGACAAGATGGTTTCTAGTTTCTATGTACTTTGTTTCGTCCTTCATACAAATTTATGTTAATGAATTGGAAATGTGATAATATTATTACGTTTTTAAGTACCATTTTCCTGTCTGTTGTCTGTTATTCAGAAATGTATTTTGCATCGATCACGTCTCAGATCTAGATTTTGTTTCTAATTGCCTTTTAAAGTAGGTAGCACTTTCAGTAATGAAATTCTTGCCCAAAATGTACTAATATTAAATATACCTACTTATAACCTACTTATTATGTAGGCTAATGAAATTGATAAACTATATTCATTACTGGTTTATAGACAGTTTGGTTTTTCTCAATTTTATATCTATAGCATTAGCGTTACAAATGATGTTACAACTAATATCATTTACATGCAGCAGGTCGGTACAATTTCTAGTGTTACGTCTGACTTTGAGTTGAAAGTTGTATTTATAACTACATTCTATTTTATTCAAAAACGTGTGTTTACTTCCCTACGAATGAATGTCGCAGTGTGTGTCTGCTGTGATGTGGAATTTAATTACGGGATTAATTAGACTTTTGGAGCTGTTGCTAGCTTGCTGTGCCTATAATGATTCGTAATTAAAAGTTGTTTTTAGCATACCTATAAGTACGGGCAATCTAGAGAAAAGCATGTACAGCTTTGATTTGTGTAAAATGACTCATGCAAGTAATATAATGTCGGAAAAATAACCAACAGCAAAAGTACGTATACATATTATAAGTATATATACGTTTTTCATGATGTTGAAACTAAATCTCGGACTAACATATAAAATTGTTGTAAATTTTACAATTAAACACCATTATTAAGTAGCGGAAGCTACTTTATAGGTAGCGTCTTTATAGGAACGTTCTGTTTATGTCTATTTATCAGTCATAGTGTTATTTTGAGAACTAATGAACTGAATACATTCAAACTTTGTCCAAACTGTTGGCGACAACAATTTAAACTCGCTAAACAAGAGTAGTTAACAACTGTTAGGTGAATTCTTCTGCTACTTTATTACATCCGTTTACTAATGATTTATTTTCTTTTTTACAGAATTGCCAGCAAATGAGGAGAAACTTGAAGGCTGTTGTAACAACTGCTCTCATTTTGGGTACATACATTCTGGGATGGATGCCTGCCATTTTGTATTCTATTATTGTTTGTGATGACTGTATAATCAAACTATCGGAGGTGTGACTGATAACATTGAATATCATTGACCTATATCTTCGTAATTGCAAGCATACAAGAAAATTACTTTTCTAAACAATAATTTTATAGTACTAAATTTAACAGGTACGTTTTTGTCTTATAATCATTTTAGGTACCCATTGAAATTAGGTATCCTGTGGGAATCACCATAAATACGCTTATAATTCTCAAAGCCCTGATTGATCCGATCATTTATGCTGCTAGGATGAGCGATATTCAGGTGAGTTAAACCATCAATTAAATCCATAGATATTATTTGAATAAGTTGAATAATAATCTCAATTTTTGTAGACTGCTTTGCGGAAAATGCGAAATGATATTCTAAAACTGTGCTGCGGAGCTTGTGTTCCAGAATTACCCGTGACGGAAGTCAACGATCGGTATGATAATGTGGAACTCAGAGGTGTAGCCACCGGGTGGGCAATGCCATTAATTCAAAATAGATGGGTGGGAATTTGATTGTAAATTATTCTGTCTTATTCTCTGTAATGGCCATTCATCCGAATCCGGAGTGAGATTTAATAATTGAAACGCATGTTGTTTATTTCATGTATGTGTCAGTATTTGTGGAACAAGTTATTTGTATTTAACTGTAATGCTAGTCATGATAGTTGTGTTTTACGATTGCAATGTTGCCCACCCCTGTTTAAAATTGTGGTTGCTCCTCTGGAACAGCCAAATACTAAATACTTTACTCTAAATGTTTCCTAGAAGTAAGTTATCTTTGGAACAAATGCTATCTTCTTCAGATTCAGAAACGTTTGGTTCTGTCTGATTGTAATATCTGATTACAGATTCTCAAAATTTGACAGATCGTTTTATGAAACAAAATCCTTGAGAATGTCTAGTGGTTCTAGCACTAGTTCTCGTCGAGCCAACGCAGCAAATAAAATCAACTCGTCCCTTATTCATCAAGCAGGAAACAATGACCATTCACACAATGGGAACAGCTCTCATCTCAATCCAACTAATAACTCTCACTGCAAGCTCCTCGAAAACAAATTCGAAATGACTGAATTCAACCAAAAGTAAACTTTGAGAATCTAAGATTATCTCTTCAGATAAAAAGTATCTACTTTGAAATATATCCGTGTGAAAAACAAGGCAGTACAATGAATCTCTTACCACGTTAATCAACAAACATGTGCAAAATTAGAGTACTGTAGAGCTGAGTCTTAATCTTAATCCTTTTATGGGTGTCAACTGATCTTAAATGTAGATTACAGAAACCCTGTTAATCTTTGTTCATGTTTTATAAATCTTCGGTACTCAAAATGTACTGAAGCAAATAACCTCATGTTCGTATAAAACACACACACGTAATGTATTCTCACATTAACCAAGCTATGATTTTGATAAGTCAATTTTCTCAATAAGTACTGACATTATTAGGTTTTTATATTTTATAAAGCTACCCTCTACGTTTACATAATATTTTAGACCTAGCTAAGTGTGCATAATTTTAGGCTTAGACAATCTTGAAATAAATATAAATGTTGTACTCGTAGGTACTACTTGTTCAATGTATTGTATTCAGCCATGTTTCAGACTGAAAATTAATATTAAAAATAAATGTATGTTGTGTACACGACTCTTGGGACTAGACTATCTGTAACTAATGTAATCAAGCAATCATCATTTATATTACTTATTATACCATCTGTATATCTACAAGTCAATTTTGTGACATGCTACAAGCAAAGTAACTTTCCTTTGGATCAAGTCAACCATTATTCTAGTTATTCTAGTACTTCTTTCTATACGCTGTAGTTTTAGCTGAGAATAAAAAGCTTCGGTATATATTATATATTATTTATTATAACGTGTCACGATACTGTAAACGTAATATTATATGTCCCTTGTGTATCCCACTTCCTCGTAGAAGTATTTTAAGCAAAACGTACTATAAGTGCAACCTCTCCGAAATTATAACCACGAACTTACGACAAGTGTGTCAAATCAAAGAATCGTAATTTATGTGAAATTACAAAGCGATGACATTGAACATTAGAAAATAATGTATGTATCTGATACGTATGTACCTCTAAAAGTAACAATTCCAAAAACGCTGTAAATGTTAAGATTTAAGATTATGTATAAAACAATTATGATATGAATATCATAATATAGATAAATTAATATGAACGTGAATATTTACTCGTCAATAAATTGCAGTATTATATGTATATTATTTCTCAGGATACCTTTATCTGTATTAGAGTAGTGTAAAAAAAGGGGGAAAAATGACTAACCTTCCATCAATAGCTTCGACAAGTTCATAGTCAATTCCCAGAACCTCCAAAACATTTTGCATTTTCACTAATCTGTCAGGTCGTCTTTTTAAGTTGATTAGGTAAACTTGGTCGAATCCCAATGTTGTTGGGGTAGGCGGACGTGGTAACCATTTTTGCAAGTCATTAGACGCTTTTAAAGCAGTAGGCCAGTAAGCTGTTTAAAAATCATAAGATTACAAACTTGTTAAAGTTAATTGAGATTGAAATCTTTCACAAAGATATTATTATATGATTTCCTTATCGTATTTTGTTCACCTGCAATTTCAACTCGTAAGTTAACCATTTGTTCATGGTCCATGCTAAGGTCTTGCTTTTCGTCTAAAGGTGATAAAACATAACCATATTCCAAATCGTTGCAAATCTCCATCTGAACATTTTTCTCTTTGGCATTTAACGCAAGAATTATGATATCATCCTCAGGGATCGTCATATTCGTTCGTGAGAAGTTAGGCATATTTTTCTTTCTCAAATCCATCAAAATAGCTGTATGGATCATAGGTACTGCGAAACATCCTGTCTTCTTCATGTCTAAGATTTCTTTGTATTCTTCAGTTCTAACATAGTAATAGTTGTCCATTCCTCCCCAAAAGTTGCTGTACATCCCTCCCGAGAGTAACATGGGAGCAACCAAGTCTTTATTCTTTGAAACTAAATGTCTCAGGGTTTGATTGTTCATAATAAAAGCGTCTGCATCTAAAAACTACAAAAAGTTCACACAATCATAATCACTATAATGCAATTAAATACGTACGTCCCTACATGAGAAGAAAATGGATCACAAATAACAACCCTACACGTTATATGTATAGGTCTTTGTGGCTATAGAATCTTATTGCGAAAAAGAATTATCCATTAGCAAGCATTCATCAAATCTGTGCTATAAAATAGACAGATATTTATGTAATTATATTTACATTCAATCAAACTCCAACTATGTAATGCAAAACATCTTGAATTAATTTCTATGAATTGTAATCGTTAGATAAATTATTTGCGAGTCATTTGTATAGGTTCAAGAAACATAACATACAGTACATACAAACATACACATCCTAAATTAATCTCACCAATTTTCACTTAAGCATAACACTTAAACATAATTTATTCTTGTCTTCCTGCAATCATCACAATCACAATATCATGTGCAGTAAACCATCAGTACTTTAACACTACATACATCCAAAATGTGTGAAAAATGCGTTTCAATGTAAATTATTTATACACCTTAAAAAAGCTTCTCCTCTTTTCTCACAATCCGATTTGCAATAATTCCTACTCAATATAAATCTGACCATACCTAATTATATAACAATTACCTGCAACAATTAGCATAAAAACAGCGCAGGTATGTAAGCTATAAAAATATCCCAATAAAAACAAGCCACAGTGATAAATGCCTTAGTCGTATACTGAATATAACATGAATTCTAGCTTGAGCATAGTCAATTTTACATACGAAACATGTTTCCAGAATGTCACACAGCATAATCATAATCCATCTGCAACGAACCCGCATCCGGTAAATAAGTTCACATCCACCAACCACCTATCTTTTCGTATTCTGCAGTTTTTCTTTTGATTCATTTAGCAAACCACTCAGATATAGCATCCTCTCCAAATCCTCCGAGTGAGAAATAGTTCGTTTAAAACAATCACCGCGTGAAAGATCGGACTGCTGCCGTATTTGGCACTTCCCGAATAAAATGGCATATTCATAACGCATCGGCATAACCCGCATTCATTAAGCAAGTCCACATCCAACAACCTTCCTGCTTGTTTTCTTATTCTGGAATTTGTTCTTTTGATTTATTTAGGAAACCACTCAGACTGCACCATCCCCCTCTAAATCCTCCGAGGAAGAAATAGAACGGTCATCGTAGATCGGACTCCGCCAGAAGAGGCAGTGCCCGACCCGTCTCACGCTCAGAGGAGGGTGCTAGATCACGTCATCGTGGTTTGTTCCTTCGCCAAATTGGCTAAGGGTTTGAGCTTACATACTAAAGAAATGATCCTTTGAAGTATGATCTCGAATTTTCAACTACCACCAAACTCACACTCCATTCTCCCACAGAAAGGGTTACATGAGGCTAAATTGTTCTACAATAATTCCACACATTAATAAATGCCACAGCAAACCTAAACTTTACACACAAATGCATTCTATTAAAAGAAAGTAAATTTTGCATTTCAAATTAGGCAAGGTAATTGTACCTAATGATAATTATGATTTGTAGTTAAGGTAGCTACAGTTAACAATGTGGGTGAGTTGATAGAGAATTTTGTTGTGTGGGCTCAGCCGGCTTTCAAGCAAGGCGCACACACAGACAGAAAAGCCTTGAGAGTCAAAGGCAGCGAAGTTTAAAGGAACGCATTGTATAGCTATAGCTGTGTTGCTGTGTAGCTCAGCTTTAGAGTAGACAGAAAAGAAGAGCAAAAAAAGGTTAGGTAGGTATGTGAAAAATTGAGATTTGAGACTGTACATGAAATTACATTGCTTTTAGTTACTTTACTAACTAGACAGATACTTAACTCAACTTTATATGAGACTGAGCTGAGATTGCAGCTTAATACTGTTTAATATTCCTGCACTAATAATGTAAAGGTGGTTGGGTACGTAATGAGGATAATGTGTAGCCACATGTGCTCTTCACTTTTAAACGTGCTTCCCGTTGTATGTGAAATTATCACTAAGAATGCGACTAATCCAACTTGTGTGTTTAGAAACATTTTGTTTTATGATTAATTAAGTTAACGTTTACGTGTATGTGCCGATTTAGATACTTTAACAATTTAACACATATTTACGAGTTTATATGTTTGTGTTAGGTATGTGTATTTCTGTACCTATACACACACGGGTGTAGGCAAATTAAATTAAATGCATTTCTGCATAAGTGTGTCTGTGTATTTTTCTTCTTTGGATCTGTGTCACGTTAATATTTGGTATAGTGTGGAAATATTATAGTAAATCATTCAGGTTTTTCAGTAAATGTAAAGTATAGCTTCTGCGATTGGAAGTTGTACAAATTCAAATGAGGACAGTCATTTTAAATCGGCATAAATTGAAATTTCTACTTTCTATGAGCATTTTTGGATGGGAAATATGTTTTCTCTAAATGTAATAATACAATTAGGATAAGTATACTGTTTGAGCCATGCATTAACCTTTTTAACCTATATATGCATACCATAATGATTCGTTTATATTATTAAAGTATTTATACGATTGTATTTGAGAAGAGAGTTGTTTGTTATTAGGAATTTACCCAGATGTAGTCAGCCCAAATCTTTTTGGCTACTCTAAGAGCTTCTTCTTTTAATCGAATCACATGACGAAATCTTCTTTCCGTCCATTGTACTGAAGACATATTTTGGTCAGATTGTCTATACGGTGGGGAGTCAACGATTTCCACCGAGACACTGTGATACTTCCCCCAATCCTCCACTTCCCTTGCCCAAGTTCGCAAAATCTGTGGAGTTGAATCTTCATTGTGATCACTTCGCATCCTGTAATATGAAATCAACATTTTTGATGACATTACTCCGATAAATTAATAATGCTCGTAAATAAATATTGTATCATTTATGTATGGTAGATACATCTCTGTAATTTCTTCTTCTGTAATTTTCAAGCAACTATGAAAATATTAACAAGTAATTATATACAAATGATGAATATTATGTTTCTTACCAAATCGCGATTCTATCTTTAGGGTAATCAATTTGGCCCAGCAGAGTTAAAAAGTACGGTAGAGCATGAGCTTTATTTCGAACTAAAACTGCAATAAATACTGTGGGTTCCAAAGTGTCTTGATTTTTGTTTGGTGGGATTTGATTTTCATTCTCGAAAGGATTGAGAACTCCACTTTTCTGAGCTACACTACTGTTGACAGTTAATCCGAACAAAAGAAAAAAGTAAACAAACAAATTGCTAAACTTCCGGTTAGTATTGGTATTTCTCGTTATTTCGTCAGCGGGATTGTTTTTCCAAAAAATGATTTTCATTTTACGACAGGGATATTTCAGTTCTTTGTGTATAAATGTCAACACGAATGTCACTTACACCACCCTACATGAATGCGAAGCAGTGAATAACCACAATCGCAGTTCGTAGCTGCTAAGACGAAAATAAGTAGATGAAATGAACTTTTCTTCTTTAGCTCCTTCCTGCCTATTGGCGATGCGAGAGTCAGATGAAAACATTTGTATAAATAGTATATGTATCTATGTGTTATGTGCCTAGTAAATAAGACATGGATATAGCTCTAGAGAAGTCTGTACATACACAGACTGGATGTTCTCAACGTTAACTCGTATAAAAGGCCATACACTTTTACACAAAGCGATAATAACATGTCAAAAGAGCCAAAGATCACAACATAAAGCAGATAAGGTTCTCTACTTGTATTATAGCAAATTTAAACGTAGGTTTATATGGGCAATGGACATGGATGGGTTGCATTGGTATAATTTCTATACGATATGCACACATTATTGTTTGGTGGGCTACAGCGCAGTATTAACCTAACTTGACTTGAGATATGCAGTAGACACAGCAGTTTAGGATTAAGATTAAGGAAGAAGTTAAGAATGAAAGTTCATGTCTCACTTTCAATGAAAACTTTATTTCTCTATACAAAAACTATATTCAAAGTATGAATTAAAATAACAGTACAAAAACAAACATTTGAATCTAATCTCACAATTTTTCCCCTCATTATTCTTAGTACCTATGTGTACCTTTGTGTACCTATGTGAAAATTGAAAATATGAATCCTGAAAAAATCAAAATCAAAGAAGGAGACTTTTTATAAGGATGTCTGATAAAAACAATAAGATTAAAAGAATATTAAAGAAAGAATTCCTAGTTTACTGGCTACGGTACAGTATTCACATATTATATGCATATGTACATCATGTATATGTGTAACATGTTCATTCTTCTTAATTTCTACTTCCTCTCGCTTTAGCTAGTGTAAAGAATATAAGTTGCGTTTAGGTACAGTATAAGATAAGAAATGCACGTCTTAAAATATTTATTTACAGTGCTCAGAGCGCTGGCTGGTTAATAATCTTTGTGTCTCGTGAATTGGTGGTCTACATCTTACAATGTTGTACACATAAGTAATATAAATAAACTGCGAGCATATCCTCTGAGAAATAAATTCAATTTCAATTCCCTTACTTAATTTTCGTGGAAAGGGTTGCTTTTGCTTTACAATTTAGATTAGTTGAACTTTGTGCGATGGAATTGCATGTTTTATACTATTTGGACTTTTCATTACTAGCATACAGATATGTACAGTCTGATTCTGACTCATTCTGGTATTTCACTTGTACAAAAATCATTAGTAAAAAACATTGTAGGAAATGATACCATGTATGAATAGTTTAACACATTTGGTGCAAGTACACAAAAATTCTTAAGAAAGACCATTACTATTTGGACAGAGGGGAAGAAGATGAATATTATTTACTTTACCCCTTCTTCGAGTTCATCCAAAGTCAAGAACGATCAATCGCTTTGCTCATGACATGACAAAAAAATTACTATGCTACGACAATTGAGTTTCTCTGTACCATCTCTGAATCTATGTATACATTAGACCATAATATTATTATTATTTTAAATGCTAGTTGTATTTCGACTATAATTAATAATTTGCTAACAATTTGGTGGTATTTAATGCACAAATAAAGTAGATGTTACAGATACATCCTATAGTCCTACCTATCTATCTATCCTATATATAAACGTAAACTCAAACGTCTCAATCGAACGCATGCAAACTACAAATTCAATAGAAACTACAAAAAACATTAATGAGAATATCAGAAATGCATATGAATTGACATTGCATATGGAGTGTTAAATTAAAACTATTTCATCCACCAGGTAGATTCACAAAAAACATATAATATGTACCATCATCATATTGAAAATACCATTTTCATGATATTGCTATGTGTAATGTAAGTATTAATAGATTTTGATGCCATAGTATAACCACAGCAGAGCCCATAGCATAAAAAGTCAGAGAGACAATAAACTAAACGATGCTTACAATTGCAATCATCAGATTGTAAAGTGCAATCACCGGAACTTATCAACTTATCAAATAACATGCATCACAATGCAAGACAATGCAATCTTTTTATATGCAAGCAACAATGCAAGGATTTTTAGCTAATTTCGTATAGTATGTGTATCCAAATAAAATGTATTAGTGCACTAACCCAAAAAATATGTTTGATGCAGTTATTCCGCATCTTTTTTGCCTACATAGCAAGAATGCACATTATTAGTGCAATAAACAATTAACTCTTTTCAAAATTCATACTTAATTGCATTTGCATATTGAAATGAGTTAAAGGTACCAATTAAAAAGGGAGGATTGGTATAGATTGCTTATACACTACATACACTACAATACGACACGTTGCAGTGCCTGTCAAACGTGCCTAAATGTACCTGCCAATAAAGTGCCTGCTATAAATATTTTGTCCACTTCGTAATCTTCAAATTATAATTTCTGAATATAATTGGATGGAGAGTTTACGAAAATAATTGCGTGCATATTATAATTCTTAATTTTTTCAGTTTCTTTACATAAAATTATTTGTATACAAAAGATCTTGCATTGCCCCAAGCTGTTAGAATTTGAATGAATGTGACAAAACCCGCCAAGCCCGGCTTCAATAAATAACAGCATTTCATATTTGCCGGATATTTTTGTGCCTTTGCAAGAGCCAACTCAAAGCTTATTTTGAGTTTGCTGGCTAAAGCTGGCTTCACACTTCGTTCAATTCAGCACACTCAATAAATACTCTGAACTAATTTCTATTTAACTTTAATTTGTTTATATTAAATTAATGAATGTTGGTCATTCGCAAAGTTGAAAGCAGATTTTAACGATTTGTTGCAAGTTGCTTTGTGCTATAAACAGTCAAGTTTGTGTTAAAATTAATTGTTTAAAACATTTAGCAGTGAAGACTGAACCAAACCAAAACAGTTTAAATGCCGAGACACAGTTCGGCAACGGAATCTTCGAAAATGTAAGATTTGTCAACTTTTTCACTTACAATTAAATAGTAAATGTATTTTTACTGAATTGATTACTATGATGTTTAAATTTTTATTTTTATTGGTCATAATTTAGAGTATTTATAATCAGTAGTAGTTGTAGTTGATTTTAAAATCCATTCTAACATCTAGTAATCATTAATCGGTAAACCGAACAATCCATTGTGATTGTGACTGAATGGAATAGTTGATCAAACAGCTGACAGCTGATTGATTGAAGAGGAAAAATTCTGTTACAGTACTTTTCAACAACATTTAATATTTTAATATAACACTATTGACTATTTTATGTTTCTTTAATTTAGGGCTAGGCCAAACAAAAGTGAAGATAGGAAAAGACGTTCTTCAAGTTCGTCTAGTTCATCCTCTTCGAGTTCGTCATCGTCGTCCTCCTCCTCAGGCTCGTCATCTTCAGGATCTTCTAGCTCATCTTCTTCTTCGTCGTCATCTTCAGCGACTCCACAACCTCGAAGAGGAAGGGATAGAGATACTAAAGCATCAGAAAAACCCAAAGCAAGCCCGAAAACAAAAGCTGGATCCCGGTAAGCATTTTAGTTTACGAAATGTAAAATGATCACATAATATATCTTAAAGAGGATGTAGCAGACCTGTAAGTTTTGCTACTAATTGATTAATTTTTTCGTAAGAGGCTCTAAAGCTATATTATACAGTTACTTACTACTTACTATTTACTTGCAAACTTGGTCGATTGATATTTGGATTAATAATTGGGGTCAGTGAATTGCTCCTAACTATAACTTCTTTTGATACGCCATACGGATATGAAAAAAGACTAGTTACATCCAGAAAGTTTGCCTACACATATTTGTAATTTGTACAAATTATATATGAATAATTGTAAACTTTTCTTCCAGTTCCCCTAAGCCAGTTCTGGCTCCCGAAAGGCGTGGTGCTCGTAGTCCACCTGCTAAAGCCAGATCTAAATCTCCTCGTCGAGGAAGATCTCCTCTAGCATCTAGGTCGAAGACTGACCGGGATCGGTCACGTTCACCAAGAGGAGCAAGGTCTAGATCTCGATCACCAAGAAAAGAGAGAGGTTTGTTTTCGCAATAAATACTATGTAGCAGTTAATATTAAAAGAATCCTTGTCTCACGTTATTTATCATATTATGATATCTTTAGGTCCGCCTGTGAAACGGGAAAGAAGCCCTACTCCAAGACCTACTAAAATTCATGTAGGAAGATTAACACGAAATGTTACAAAGGAGCACCTTCAAGAAATATTTTCAAGTTTTGGGACAATAAAGGTTTAAATTAGTAAAACTCGCATTAATGGTTTGTTGATTCTATGTAGAGTTTTATGTAAATCTAATTGTTTCTAATCTTAATTTAGATGGTTGACTTTGGAAGCGACAGAAATCATCCTTATATTGGGCGTGGATTTGCCTACGTCGAGTTTTCGAATCCTGATGAAGCCGAAACAGCTATGAAGCATATGGATGGGGGACAAATTGATGGACAGGTATGTTAACTGTTACTCTGCTACCCTAAAGTATTTACTAATATTTTTAAAAATCGATTTAGTAAATATTCCACAGTGAATCATGATTATTTCTTTTTCAATTTTATACTGGTATACAGTATTGGTATAAGTAATTATTTCGTACTACTTTTATAGTATTACGTAAGTTATAGAAGAAGTTCAATATTGTTTATGAATACGACTGTTATTGCACAAACAAGTGTTGTAAGGCTGAAAAGGTTTATTTGTATAACAATTCAAATTGGGTTGGAAATCATCATTCGTTTTGTTAATATACATTGATAGGTTTCTTTAATTACTCTATAGTTATCAAATAGGAAGTTATGCTAATCAGTAGCTAAACCTTGTTTGCAAATTATGTGAATTCATTTTTTTGAGACACGAGGTAGTTTAACAAAATAAACACTTGATTTTATGCTTGTAAATTGTCAACAAAAACTGTTAATTGTTTATTGTGATAGGATTTAATTATCTGCTTTTTAAAATTGTAAGGAACCAGTCGTAATTATTAATTCCTATTATTGCCAAAAAAAATTGGCAAGCTAACTCATATTAATTAAAATGTGAATAGAAAATAAGTACTGTAAATAATAAATATGTGTTTTCATTGTTCTGTATAGGAAATTACTGCTGCACCTGTACTGAATATTAGACCTCGCCCACAAATGATGATGCGACGGTCACCTCCAATGCCAATGCGTCGTCGAAGAGGTAAGATTTAGCAAAAATAGCAAAATTTTTAATTTTCAATGTGTTCTACGTTCGTAGAAGAGTTACGTTTATAAACTTTGAATAAAGGACATTAAACTTAATGTACTAAATACGATTGAATAGGCTGGTCTCCACGTGGGCGCTCTCCATATAACAGACGTCGATCTCCACCAAGACCTCGTCGTTCGTCCCCACCTCCACCAAGAAGACGTCGCTATGAGCGATCTTCGTCTTCATCATCTCGTTAAAGCAACATTTCCAAGGGACGTATTTTCGATGTATTACAGGAAGACAGTTCTAATCTAAACGTACTTCCCCCTTAAAACAACAAGACAAATACTGATGGGTGGAAATATTGAAATATTTTGTTAGACATTATGAAATCTATGTCAAATTATGAGTGAATTTGGTACACAGTTTTTACAAACCCTTTAGACAAACCCTAAAATAATTGGAAGCCTAGATTCAGATTATTGAATCAAACTTTGAATTTCTACACGCGAGCCATTTAAAGTGACGCTGCTAGAGATGCTTCAAAATTTCTGTGCTCTCAGCGGAAAGTAATAATGATTGTTGTATTGCATTGTATGAATTAGTAGTGAGTATGAGTAATTTACATGAGATTTATTGTTCTTAAGCATTGATTAAACATTATTTCTTTAATTGTTCTGTACTCGGATGTTTACAACTCCTGTGTTACCAATCATTGTATGTATTATATTAATTTGGTTCCTCTTACATTTTGTACTATGCTATTTTTGCATGTAGTGTATTTATTCTCCTTCGCCATAAATATGTTCACCAGTCAGTAATGTTTCCTTTCTTGAATTGAATCATGATAATTGCGTAGGTAATAATTAAGCTGTAATAATATAATATAGTTTTAAATCATACGTATTTTGCATATTCATGTACAGTCAGTATTTCGTATAGTGTAAGTAGATAATATTGATTTGCGAATTTACTGTACGCTTGTACCTGAATGCCTGAAAATTAACAAAACCACGAAATTAGATTTCACCCACGCTATTTTCCTTCATAACATTGAAGACTATGAAAATATAATTAGTGGTTTTGCTTTGCATTACCGTGCCTAGAAACCCGTACGTTACAGTGAAGAATTTGCCTCCATTTAGACCTGTATATTTTTCCGTTGTTTCTATGCACAATAATTGAATCATATTGACCGGATCCAAGTGTTCTAGCCTGTACTGCTCTTGAAGTAGCACAGTTTTGAACATGCGAATCTATTTTGCGAATGAGAATAGCAAATTAGCTTCCGTTGGCCACCATCAAATATGAGGTCGATATTATTGTGCAACCTTACTATTAGTATAGTAATTTGTTGTTACTAAACTATACAAGTGAAAATTATGTGCTACAAACGTACACAGAGACAGACTATGAAGTTATCGAGTAATACCAACTGCTAATTCAGCATGAATTCATTAAATTTGGAAATTATTTTTGGCAGCAACAACTGTCTTTGTTTGAAAGTGACATAATTATTATCCTGAAATAGCTGTCTAATTAGTGCATGCAAAGTTCGTATTGAAATATTGGAATTAATTCAGAGGCTTTTGTGGTAGAAAGCTGAATGTACCTTGTAATGAGTTTCAGCAGCCAGTAGCACCATTGCCGTGTAGTAAACGTAATAGCTCCACATGAAAGTTCTTCCGTACCACTCTTCGACATCCAACACATCCACAATGCTTCCCGAAATCCACGATACAATTTGGATAAATACCCAAAAAATAATATCCGCGCTGGCATCATTTACTTTCCAAATGAAATCTCGTAACGATATGTATCGATTCAAGAGGACCTGCCAGTAGAAAGGGGGGTACTGGAATAATGTCAAGTGTGTCAAGTGTGCAGATTCCAA
>JABASD010001475.1:0-39690 GCA_019776165.1 Pogonognathellus flavescens
CACGTAATTTTTTCGTTCGCCAAATTCAACGAAAATATGGCCTTTCGCCAAATTCAGTTTCGTCAAATTCGATCACAACCGAACAAAATACTTACGTTGCATGGAAACATCTGCTTATTACTGCCTCAGGCTGCTGAAACGTAAAAAGTGTAACTAACATTGATTTAGATAGCGGTTTTCGGGGATCATCTTTTCCAGACGTATATTGGAACTGAAAATATTTTTATATTGTAATGTAATGTAGTTAGACAAATTAGACATGTATGCAACGCAGCTTTCTCTACGGATTTGTGTAGTGCACATATTAAAAGTAAAACTCGCATAACTCATCCTTGCTGTCCCAGTGTTCTGTACGTTAAGTAACCCTTCTATAATCTCACACAGCGTCCTGGTTTTTAAATTTACTATTATCCCCTTGTGAATTTTAATGCTTCTTTAGAAATATCGGAAGTAGATCATATTTTAAGAAACTTTCCATGTGCACCTACTAAAATAGTGCAACGACTCAATCTGTATTTTTCAGTTTCAAAAATGCTTGAAATTCAGTTCACGAAGTTGCACAACAAACTTTATGAGATTTATAAGTTGGAATAACTTTCAAGTTGCGCCTGAATAAATATTGCGCATTAATAATTGGGTGATTGATCAATTATTAATGAAGGGTTGGCGAATATGCATAGAATATGAAACATGGTCGAAAGTTAGTAACGTTAGAAAAAAATCAGAGAGCGTTTGCAATTTTTGTTTTAGTCTGAAATGATACCAATACTACTGCAGAGTCATCAGTGGGTAAAGAGTGCTAGAGAATTTAGGTGTGTGTATTCTCGTGCAAATATAAAATAAATCCTGGCTTGAGCTTACAATGTGTATTTCCTTTACTGCCTTCAGACATTCATTCTTGAAGAACAAGAAAAATTAAGCGGCCAGGCACTCAAATATATTGAATAAGATCTATTCTACAATCAAAGTATTTTTCCTGCTTTTCTCACGTACGAGACTTTTTCCTCTTTCATAGATTCTTGGAGATATGTTTCCTTTGATCCCATTAATCGCACCAGTTTGAATATGTAGCAGCGATGTTCTTTGTCTCGGCTTTAAGATGTTCGCTGAGTTTCCTTTGTCTTAGACTCAACTTACAAATATTGATTGATCACAGTGCTCACGAAGGTAGAGACGCTCAGAGTTGAATCCATACAAATCCTCGGCTATAGGAAATTTCCATGCCATGCCGTCCAACTATAACTGTCTTCTTCTATAGCGATATACAAACACACTCGTGGATTCAATAAAAACCAAAGAATCAGAAAATCATATCTTTCTTTTCAATTCAGAACTCTTTGCCTACAATTTTCTTTCAAGCAAACTAATTCGGGATTTGATTTCAGCCTTTCTTTGTCTTCACTGATCTTCCTTCTCTCTACATTTGGCTGTGAACGGTGAATCACGTTCCGAATCAGAAATCCGCTGCAAACTTTTGTAGTTTCTTTTGCATTTTCTTCTTTCTCCAGCTGAAATGTAAATGCATGAATGTCATATTAGTGCTACTATGCTTTGTCCATAGTAGCGTGGTAGACGAGAGAGGCAAACAGACATGGATAGGTAGTTAACCTCTTTAGATTCCATTCTTTAGACTGCATTTAATTATGCTGCCTCTAAATCAAACACATTTAGTCAGAATCAGTCAGCAGAAATTGATAGACTCTTCTTTCACTTATAAAATACAAATACCTTCGTTTTCCTTTGACTGCCTGGGTAATGCTAGGTAATCAATGCGATTCATTCATTCAAATAGCAACGAAGATGTATTTACTTCATTTCTCTGCACTCAATTCAACTCTCAACTCCACTCAAGACAAACCTCACTCTCTTCGTAGTCCTTTCGATTATTTCAAACGCCTCTAAAACAAACACCTGAAAGTGCTGAGCTGTGAATTTTATGAGGCTTGTGCAAGCCACAGCAGACTTTACTCAAGATTCCCCTCTATTCAACGTATAATTACAATGCAATGCATATCTTGATCCTCCAATGTTATCCAAATAAGAATAATCGTATGTGTTCTCTGAAAACTCGTGGAATATCAACGAACACACGTTGGCTGGCAGTTTACTTTGCTCGTGAATGCAGTATCTACGCAGAAAGAACAGACATTATTATTGTATCTGCTCCACGAGAAAATATCAAATCTTCTTATCATGCCCTGTGTGTTTGCCATCTGATATCAGTACAGTAATGCAATGCAAAATCTCTTGCAACATACTCACCACTCCTATGAACGAGCCTTATATGATCCCACTTGGAAACGAACCGAATAAATCTTTTTAGAATTAGCTGAGTCAATAAATCAAGCCAAAGTAACCATTTCAGTACACACACAAGAACATTCTACCATTTATTGTTCATGCGACATGAATCATAGCACAATTCGGAATTATATTGTTGCAGTGCATATGACGCTTGACTGGCTTAACTTACCCTTCAGTGTTTCCACTCTCTCTCTCTAATTTGACAGTTTGTGCAACATAATAATAGCTACAATAATATTAATATGATGGCACGGCACTCAACTACTAGAGTTAAAGTTCCTTGAATTCTACCAATATTGTTTGGTACTTTGATGTCAGTGTTGGATAATGCATTTCTCATACACACCAACTGCAGCACTGCAGGGTGTCACAGAAAACTGTAATTGCCTCCTACCTCGCAACTTCGGAAAATAAAGGCCAGCCCGAGGAAGTCACTTAAATATGTTTCAGCAAACTACGAATAATAAATTTTCACAATTGAGCAAAGCATATTTTCCGGATAGATGTAATTTGTACAAGATTATAGATAATAAAGTACAAATTGCACATATAGTAATAAGCATAATAACACTATTAGGCAATCCTTTATTTTCGATTGAATCGTTTTATAGCTACACATAAAACTATACTTGTCCCTCTGTTATGTTCACGAAAGAAGTAGTACTTTCAATGATAATTAATTTACTTACTCTATTAAATATCATCAATACTAATGTAGGTAACCAACTAATGATAATCTAACTAAGCACTCTTAAGAGCCGTGTTTCACGTCAGTAACATCTAGCTCCTACTCCTTATACATATAAAAACAACCCAACTTTGAAATGCGAAAACTATTGACTGGAAATGAGTACAGACATAGGGTAAACTTTATCGGATAGTATAGTTAAGTGTTTTACTATTTGATGTGTTGATTTTTCGAAAAGTCAAATTTTAAACTGCTTATTTTGCAAATCAAATTTGAATTACAAACTACCGCCTTCGCAAGGTGTATCTGGGATGAGTGAGACAATGTGAGACAATATATATTCATTTATAACAGCAATCAGAGAATGAATTTAAACAAATCAACACATCAAATAGTAATACACTTAATTATCTACCCGATAAAATTTACCCCAAGTTTATAATCGTTTCCAGTCAATAGTTTTCGCATTTCAAAGTTGGGAATTAGACAAAAGGGAGGATTGATCGAATAGACTCGGCGCCAATGCGGGTATGTATCCGACAGTCGGATAGCTGAAAGACTTTGCTTATTATCTCTTCTGCTGAAATGTCCACTGTCGACTAACTTACATTCCAGTAAAGGGAGTAGCGGAAATTAAGTGAGCTTACTCCTCTGAAATATTTGAAAGTAAGTGGCGCCATGAAAAAAGCACCTTCAGCCTTAAGTCTTCTGTTACTGATAGTGAGTTACTTCTGTATCCAAGTTGGACTCAACTCATTTTTGTTTGAATAGTTCGTAATTGCGCTTGGTATGTAACCCGATGTAAGAAGCGATGCGAAAATACATACCCATACCCCGCGCAGTGTACGTTTAAAACGAGACTGTAAAGATTGTAATTGGTTGGTTCAAAAAGTCTCATTGGCGCCTTGGTAAACTTTACAAAGTTGAGAATTATAGCCTAAATTGCACGACTAAAAGCGTGCTTTAAAAGCTAATCATAGGTATACCAACAATAATGAGTTGAGCCAGTGTATTATTTTATTACAAATTTACAATAAATATGTAGTAATGTATCTTTTGGAATTTAAAAATCCATCAACAACCAACCAATGAACATATAATGTGGTTAGGTTGAGTTACTTAGAGTGGTGGCACATAACAGAGATGGCAACTCCCTCTCTTTGTCCCTTAACTACTAAGAATGGTTAGTCTATGGAGTCGTCGTTGTGTAAATAAGGAACTCTGATTACGGTAAGACATCCAATTAATATTTTAGTTTTGATAACCCCTAGTAGCAGCTTCTTATGCATTGGCCTCAATGAAAAGTCTCTTCTGGCCTCATAAGTAGCTCAGTTTTTTAAATTACATACAGGCAATGTCAATTCGCAATCGCAAACACCGAAATACCATTCAGTTCTGTTGTAAATTGTAAACAAAAAGATTAAATGATTATCAGAATTTGCTGCAGTAAACTCTTGGGTAAGGAATAAAATTTGAAAATTGGTTTTTGCTTAGGTATGCTATAGTGAAGCAGTTGATGTGAAGGTTTCTCGGGCGGGTATATATTCGTGTATTCATTAGAGTGGAGAGGAAATAAAGTTTATTAGTTGTGCACTAGGCTCCAGCTGGTGTCATGTCAAGTGCATATGGATACAGAAGTAACCGAAGACTGAGAGTATTCTCACTACACTAGGGAAAGACTACGACCAACACCGTCTGTAACATTACATGCAATGTGCGGCTAACATTATTCAGTTTTTCAGGGCAATGCAAAGCTTGAACAGTTTTGGTTGACATGAGCTACATTTCATTATTCCTTGTTCAAAAATCAACTTCATTTTGTCTCATCTATGCGTTACTCTTGTCTCACAAAGTAGAGGCTTAAACTTCCACTGCTACCATCACACTGCTGCTACAAACTGAACAGAGGGATCTTGAGATGACAGAATAAAAAAGCAAAACCAAGTCTTCTTCCTTTTCATGAAAGCAGCATGCACTGTTCCAGTGTCTTTCCTTGTACCGTAGAAGTATTCCTTTAGCGATGACTTTACTGACATACTTTGCTATATATTAGTGATATTATATATTCTCTTGTAAATCCAGTCTTGACAGGTCAAGACAAAAATTTAGCAAGAAAGCTGTCACAAGTGACATTTGCTCTTTAGAAAAGCACAAGTGAGGCAAAGGAATAAAATCTCAGTCAAAAGGCAATGGAGAAAGAAAAGACGTGCATTCACAGAAATGTAAATCATGCATTGCTGCAATGCTATGCTATGAGCACGTATCGTAAACAACGAAATTTTTCAGGATTCCTGATTCGTGACCTGACACGAAAAAACCGTCTGAATGACACTTTTCTTCCTCGTCCTCATTTCCCAGTTTTAATTTCAAGAAACAGATAGTAAAATAATTTTATTTTCTAACCCTTCTTCGTGTGGATGTATATTATTTCAATTCATGATATTTAAATGCAAACTTAAACTCTATAAAATAACGATCTAGTTGTTTTTATCTCAGTTCTGTAGATGTTCATTATCAGTGATTGTATTTTGATGCTGTTTCAAAATGACTCGAACTAAATGAAAGTCAGCTATAAAAATCAGAACATCTCTTGTGTGCGAAATTACGCTGTTTTATTTCTGAGATGGGAAAGTTCATGGCAATAAAGTTCTTTCGTTCTTACAGCCTTGGTTCACTTTAATGTATAGACGCTGATGAATAACCGTTTGAGTTTCATGAACTTCTGAATATTGTTCTTTGTTAAATAAATTATTGCTTTTTGACAAAAATTGCCAAAATATTTGTTGGGATCATTTCATGCTAAAAAATTGCATAATGAAGAAGAAGAATGACTTTAACAGACGAATTATTTCATTACGTCACTGTTATTGGTGGATAGATGGACACAATAAGATAATATAATTTACACAGACATCCACCATCTGAACTGTAGGCTAAATTGTTACCTGATGCTTACTTAAAGTTCGCTCATTCGTTTTATTCAATTTTGTGAACGAACTAAACATGATGTTCATCTCTGACCTTTCCCATTTCGTCTCTAATTGAAATATAATACAGCTAATATTGTGAGAGTCTATACTTGACGAGATTGTTGTTTATAGTAATGCTCCGATTTCTGTGAGTATGTTGTAACAACATTATAGAAATTAATTTAGAGCCGTAGGTAATGTATATACGTAGCTGCGTTTATATTCAATGAGCAAAATTTCTATGCCTATGGTTGCATGAGAGATAAGAGATGGAGGCGTAATTTGAGTCGCACAAAGCGCAAAGGTAGGATAATTATAATTAGTGTCTTGTAATGAAAGTTGATAGGGTTTCTTTCAGTTTTATATACTTAATATCATGTAGCATAGTGGTCCACCACAAAGGAAATTCAAGCGGCATAGAATTTGTAGTTAATTATGCAAGCGGGTTGTTGGAAGGAGACACAGACTGGCTGCACAAAGGAAACGACTAACAAAATCAGTTACAAGTTACATTCCCCTGATGAAAACTAATAACAATATCGTATTTCTAAATAAGTAAAGATTTTACCAACAAAGAGGCTTTCACTATATATTGACCACATCTTTGTACATTAGAAAACAAGCTTTTCGCATTGCACTGCCCTACCCACACAACAAAGAAGTCTTTGTGTATAAATAGATACAGTCTCCACAGTGTCATACCTATAACAACTGCAAATTACACGAAGAGCTCTATAGCAAACATATTTATTTTATGTAGATGATGTTCAAGATATTTGATGTAGTGCACATTCTAGCGGTTTGTTTCCATTTGACTTTACACAAAACTGAAATTGAACTAAATGCAGCAAAGAGTAGTACAACTAGTGTAGGAGCATCAGTTCAAGATTGAAGATAGCACAAAAATAGCAAGCATGCTTTTCTTCAGGGAAGTCAACTGCGTTCTCGCTATTTTGTATTGAATTAAACATGAAGACTATGTAATATTGAGTTGTCGCTGCATTGTTCCGTGTATCTTGCGTATACAATAAGGTGAAAAAGCGAAAGACGGGAGAAAAGTATACTTGACTCGTTATCGGGTAGCCAGGAGCTAAAAGTTCATTGTTTGGCCCTCTGTGTGTTTCATATCAGTTTTTAAAGCCTATTGAAGGCCATATATACTTATTATATTTACTGGCTAGCTACAAAGCAATATTATTTGTGGCTGTGTGTTACTAACACGAGTAGTGGCAATAGAGATTCATAGCTACAGCCACAACTACAAGTAAACTAAAACTAACTAACAAAGTAGTATCATGATGCCCGTAGAGCAAATACAAATAAGAAGCCCAGAAACTCACCACGGAGGATGAAACAACTCTTTCTCTCCTTCTCTGTAACAATTGCAGACATGATGCCGTATATTAGTGGAGTGCGGAAGTTTGTTGTGTTACTTTTACAGTACAATACACAAACAACAGAGAAGAACATGAGAGTTCTAAAATAAACAACGGTGTAGTTTCATGGAGTCGGAGAGTCTGTCAAGGGAAGACTGAAGACTGTACTGGTGCAGATAGATCGAGTGAGATTCCATTCACACTAACTAAACTAAACAACTCTCACAGGCTAAAGAATAATCGTCCAATGGTAAATTATTCGCCCGTGCTCCAGTTCGTGACACGGATAAATTACTCTGGAACAAAGTGTAGACAGTAGACACTGACTCACTCTCTTCACTCAAACGTATTATGCAATTATGCAGCTACAATTGGATCCATTTGGTGTGTAAATGCTATTAGTAGTGTGTATAGTGGTCATAATTAAAATTGCTGAGAAAAATCTCCCGAGTCAACAGCGCTGTTGGTGTTACACATTTTACATTGTACTTTTCCGTACACGCAGTTACGTCCACGATTAGACAGAGCTGATAAAAGTCTTTTACTTTTTATTGTACAGCCAATCAACTTTAGTTTATAGTTGGTCTTGTCTTTGTTTGTAGATAAAAACTGACGTTTACTTGAACAATAAGAAATAATATGCAGTTTTGGAACGAATGTTTATGTTCCACTTAATTCCGACAAAAGCACACTCCCTGCATGTCCTTGTCCAAATGATTTATTTACAATTAGATTTACGCTTTGCTTTTGTAGTCATGTTTTACACACATGCGAAGATTCGGGCCGTATTTTATTTGGCAGTGCTTCATAACAAATCTAAACATTTAATCGGCATCTTAAAAAATACCAAGGTCTGTATGGTCGTAATAAAAATGAAATTTGTGTATACTCTGCGATAAAACTTGATGAATTAGCAAGTTGCAGCAGTAACACTGTGCAATTTATCTCCACTACTTTGTACATTTTAAGGCTGTAAAATATTATGGCGTTATGGAACAATTTTGTTTGTATAACGAAGTTAATTGTCACATGCTTCTACTAGAAAGTCTCCCAGAGTGCTACTGGAGTTTTGCTGAAGTTCTATGATGTATTATAATGACTGAACTACTTACATACTCTTATCGACTCCAAAACCCCGACAAAGATGCAGCTGTGTTCATTCATAGTATCTGATTTTACGAGAAGATTCTTCATTAAATAATGCAATTAGATATTTTCATGTGAATACTTGCGTGCAAACTTCTTAAGTTGCTATTAAGCACACCAGAGCATACAAATGGCTCCTTTTATTTCCATACAAATGAGAAAAATATGGAAAAGTTGGTTCTGAAATGTACATTATCTGCAATTTGTTCCATGCCATAAAACAAAAGATAGATTCATTTATAATAAATAATAGCGGCTATCAATAATCGTATAAAATTAACTACACATTGTACTTGTGGCTTTGAAATCCGTTTTGTTTCAGCACCTATTACCCTTCAGAAAATTACTTTACGTTATTAGGGCATCATACTTTCATCCTACTGCGTTTTCTCACTGATTACAAACGCAAAGTGTGTTCTGGTAGATAATCTTGTTCACAGCCATAATTTAGTGCAGTTAAAATTGATAATTGAGCGTCTGCTCGTGCACGAAGTAATTATAGTTACACATAACGGAATATTTATGTACAAATAATTCTGACACAATAATTGTCATCACATTGTATCCATTGAATCATTAAGTCAGGCAGCTGGGCATTACAGCCACGCGTGGGACAAGGGAGGATGAGCGTTGTAAATAATTGTGGAATGAAAAACCGAATCGGAAGAGAAAAACGTAAATTTCTGATGGGTCGGTGTGATTGAGCTGACGTCGCAAGCTTAAATTCACATGGTTTGAATGCATCCAGGGTTTTTCTACGTATACCCGTGATTTGGACTTCTCTTGCCTTGTTGCCTTCAGTCAAGCGACTAGACTTCTACTGCTTAAGCTACTAAAGTGAGCAATTGATGCGATACATATCCATGTGCGATGGAAAAGAGAAAGACTAAAAGGAAGGCAGTCACAGTTGAATGTGCAGATAGTACACAGATTTACTAATAATATAAAAGGTAGTGGTTGAACATTGTAGACAAGCAGTAGCAGTGGTAGTGGCTATAGCTGTAATGCGGATATAGTTTCGGTGGAGAATAGAGATGGATTTTGGGATGCGAGTTAAAGGATGGTTAAAGTTGCGATGCAATGCATTGGAAGGGGAAACAAGGCCTAGGAAAGGATAGTAAACCAAACCAACTGCTGGAGAGATTTGCCACGGCTGGGAAGAATTCGATTAGTTACAGCCAGATGAAATGGCTTTCAGAATATTTTATTTTCCTTTTTTGTAACTTCCACCAGGAAATTCTTGTTGAACAAAAAGGGAACTATTCCATCATTCGTAGATCCACCACTACTACATTACTCACTTTTATACTACCATTCATCTTATTCTTATAAAACTGGAGATAGACTGGAAGCCCACTTAAGCTCACCGACCAGCATAGCAGCAATGGCAACTCTTACTACGTACAAGCTTATTCCGGACTTGCATATTACACAAAACGACAAAGTAGTATAAGGCTACGGAATCGAGTTAAGGACAAGAAGTACAAAATGTAGCTGTCTTGTATCAACTGTAATGTTTTGCATGTACTAACAGATAAATATATTTCTTGTGGTATGTTCCGTCGTCTCAGTCTCAGCAGTGCAAGTGGCAGTATGCAGTATACTGCAGTCATCGTACATTTACGTCAGGACACCTTTTAACAATGTAGCTAGTGCGTCTAGTTGTACAGATAAACATTTCTCTGGGAAATTCTTCCCTCTCTGTCTCTTTCGAATCTTTTTCTACGTTTAAGTGACGAGATATCTCGTAATTCGATGACCACGCATTGAGGAGAGCGCTTTAAATCCAATATGTAATGGATTCTTGGTCACTGCTAACCGTGCTTGTCACTTTCAGTTTAGCCAAACCGGAAAACGGCATTCGATTCGACTGTTTTGGAAGTCACATTCACATTTTCTCAGCTTTCATGGTTGTGCTTTCATGAACTGTATACAGAGCTGGTATTATGCCATATAAAGAAACGTTGCGAATGAAATTACCTTAATGTATACAAACACAAGGACACGTAAGCAACGCAGAGAAACATGTATTCATGGTTGTTTTGTGTGAACGCGAATAATATATGTAGATAAGATAGGAATAAGTGAAGAGTAAGTGAAGATTGTGAAGAATGGGGTGTCCACTCTTATTCGGAAACAATCACGCACTGTGTACAAAAAATTACTCGCATTTATCTGGCTTGGCACGATAAAAACAAGAAAAAACGGCTATAATCTAAACAGAAATTGAAGGAGACACTTAGCATTGTCAATTTGTGTGCAAGCATCTAAGGAAAGTCTGCGTTTACAAACTATAGTTTAGTTTATGTCTCCCTTATACAAGAAGCCACAATGTTTATTGAGCGTAAGCAATAATGTCATTGTTTATGTATTGTTTCTTACACATTATGGATCCGGTTGACTGTTCAGCCAATAAATCAACTAGAACGTTTTCCAGAAGATAAAAGTAGAGTTGAGTATGCTTATTAAATTTTATGCGGCTACTCTGAAATCACGATAAGCAAAGTACCATTGGTGACATATCATGGTAAACAACGATTATTATTGAGAAATCGATGCGAAACTATGATTTTACATTTTCAGTTGTTTATTCTATTAGTATCAAGTTCCTGACTCAGGAAATATATTCTGTTGAATGATGAATATACTCACTTTACCCATGTACATCATTCGAATTATGGATTTGCACAGTTTAAAAGAAACCACCTACCTACCAGTAAATATTTATGTTGAAAGAAACTCAATATTTACAACAACTCGTTTACTATACATGCGTATAGTGTGTAGAGTTTAGTACATGAGGACATAACTCAAAGTGAATATATTTCACCAATAAAATTTAAAATTTAAATTAGAACGTGTTGGCCTGTGAAACGTTTTTGACCGACCACCTGAGTAATAACAGATGAAAAATAATTGTTTCTTCCATTTCTGTAGCATCTAATAACATTTAGCACTTGAGTGTCCATTCGGCATCTTAGTAAGGAAATAAAAAATGAAATACATTTGCTGACTTCTACAATATTGTGTGTTGCTTTTGACAGGGATTGTAAAATGCTAAAGAATGTGAGACATGCAAGCAATACGATAAATAGATAGGAGCGAGTTGTTGGGTAGCACTTAAATGACAAAAATGCAGCCACTCGATTCGTGTATCTTGATTTACTGTTTTATGATTGAGCGAGTTGGTGTTGGTATGCAGAGGTCGGACTGCTGAGTCAAGATTAACTAACAATAAGTAAAGTAGGTAGTAGGTAGTGTGGAAGTGCCTATAGGGAATTGCATTTTATATGCATAAAGTATATACCTGAATTGGTTAAAATTTAAGTTCATGTTTCTGTAGTTGTGTGCCAACAGATTGACATCAAATGTTGTAAATCAGAATTTACACAGGCAGAGAATTGAAAGTTTTTGGTTCAAGTTTTAAGTACTGCGTTTTAGGCCACCGTCTCTGACTTCATAACTTTGTACGTAGTTTGTGTACAGATCTGCAACTCTAATTTATTGTACAAGTATCTCTACATGTTCACAAACTATAAACCGTCCTTGTTTCCAATAGAGCAATCAAAGTACCACAAACATAGTTCTAGTAGATTTATTCGCCTGTGTTCAACGAAATATTATAGGTACTCCAGACAGCACCTGAAAATCGTGCAATGTAAGGAACGTATAACACGTAGGGAACTATAATATAACCCCTTGAGTTCGAGTACTTAAATTTTACAGGGTTGTAGAGAATAGTACTAATTGATACTCATTTAATAACTCATGTTGTCATGTTGTGTAAGGTTACACAGAAACTAGGTAATAAAATAACCAATTTTCTTTATGATTAAATAACTTTTACATAGACAGTATAACTATTATTATTATGTCTGCCCAATGGGCGTAAAAGGAAGATATAAGAAAAGTTTGTCCATTCTGCTAAACTAATGACAAACTACAAGTTTTACTGATACAATGTACCTATACCTATTTCAGAACTATGGTGTCAATATTTTATGTTCTCACCAAATACGTTTTCTAGGAACATTGTGTAAATAATAAACTGCCATAATAGCATAATATACATTTAACTATAGAATTAACTTTTACTTATAATTAATATGTGTTTGCAAATTGTGTAGGATGTGTAACTGTCTGTATTTGAAATGCTTTGATCATTTGAAGTTGTACTACTTTTGGACATCTATAGGCATTTCCTTTGAAAACCTTATGAATTATAATATTGAAATTTTCACAAGGACATTTAGTTATTTTGTAATTGTAGTATCTGAACACTGAATGTATCGTTTGAGTAAATTTTACCAATTACTTGAATGTAATTAACGAAGCTACAATAAAGCATAATTAATTTAAAATGGACTAGTTTTATGAGAGTGGAAGCGGAATTTAATTTGTATGTATAAAGTGTGTTTCGGAATTGAAAAGCGGGTGTTGACTAAGAATCGATACGAAGTCCTATATATTATGGACAGTACGTGCGTGGAGTAAAAGTTAGCAACAGAAAGACAATGCCACAAGCGTAAAGTGTATGTAGTAGCAATTGTATTAGAATAAGCTTTGTGTGCGAGTGAATAGAATACAGAGAGTCGAGAAAGTCTGGAGGTGGTAGTAGTCGTCGTGAGTGCATGGTATGCTTGTAGATTCGGAATTATGTGGATTTTCGAGAGAAAGGAATTCTGTTCCTGAGATTGGCATTTATAGTTATTACTTACTTCTCTACAGAAGAGATCGAAAGCAATGAAATAAGTAGTCACACAGTTCAGCGGCAGAGTAGACATCCTGAGCTACTAACAATAAGTACTAAACGTAAAGACGGGAGCAGCAATCGGAATACAATACGCAGTCATTTACTGTACCTCAAGCAGCTATCAAGATGAAAAGCGAATTGAATAGTATCTCTTGTAGTAGTTGTGTAAGAAGGTGGGTGTAATCGTACAATGGAAGCAGAAAAGTATTTTAGAGACATATACACGTCCCTGGTAGGAAGATCCACATTTTACCAGGAGATATTACAATACAGGGGATTGTAGGTACATGCACGCGTAGCAAGTAGCGCAACGGTGTGCAGAGAGACAGAAAGTGGAAGCGATGCGAAGATCTGATGGAAAGAAAGGAATCCTGCATCCGTGGAAAGAACAACTTCCAGACAGCTACTACCAGTAGAAACCAGATTCCGAGCATCTTTTTCCTATCGTTTTCTTGTCAGTACGACCGTAAAAATAGTCGATAGCAGTAATTATAAAAGCCTTTGTGCAGGAATTCCCTTTTACAAACTTAACCAATTTCTGTGCATCAGAACTGTCCAATTGTTTTTGAATTTAGAAGTTATTGCTCATTTTTAAGAACCTATTGTTGTGGTTTTTATTAGACAAGTTCTTCCTGACTAGTCCAGAGTACACAATGCCTGTCTGTGTGTACAATTCCACAATACGTACTACATACCTACTACTCTCTTTTATTTTCAAATGAATGTTAGTGATGCAATCTGAATACGAAATGCTCATTCAATTCATCTGTCGCTTCGCTTTTTAGATGCCTGTCTTTTATTTCAACGACTTTTTGTATATTAACATTCCTCTGTATGCCAAGATCTCATTGTCCCGATAGAAGTTATTTATTGAAACTGTGTGTACTATTTCTATTTCGTAAGAAATCGATGGTAAAAATAATTTCCAGATGAGATTGAATTGAAAGACTACGTCAGTAAGTAGTACTAAAATTAAGTAGTTTTTTATAGCAGTGGCTACTTGCTACACATGTAGCCGGATGATACTAAATGTGTATTGTATAGTTAATGTAGCATGTTTCCAGTTTTATTGTCAGTAAGGACAGAATGGTTCACTGAAAGTTTGAATAAATTCCTATTGGCGAATATAGTATTTACTATTTATACTAAGGTAGGTAGTAGGTATGGTATTCGTATTGTTATATTATATATAGCAAGGGAGTACATTGTTTGTGAGGCTGCGGAGGATAATTAAGCTGATTGTAAGTTGAATACTTATGATTTTAAATCCGGACCGCTGGAGTTGTGTCGTGCAACGTGTAAGAACTCCTTTTCAACGAAGAGCTCAATTTTAGCTACACCGGGGATGTGGAAAGTAGAGGAAATCATTTTATTTTTGAGTTACATATCCGTCCTCTAAGGCGATTACGGAAACTAGAAATTTGGATACGATGATGGGAATGTACTTATATCATATCCCAGGTCGTTCCACAACTTGTCCTTTCCCCTCACAGATTTCAACCGTGCTACAACACAAGTAGTGCAGAATCCGGGTTTTCTCCTTACAACTCTCTCTCTCTCCAATCCGCACATCCCCATCAATTCCATTCTCATTTCCCTCGACTCATGTTTCAAAGTGGTATCGTCTAGTGGCTGTCTGTCTGTTTTTCTTTGGTATGTCGTATCGTGCAATGTATTCCTTCATGTACGTATTATTCTGCCTCAACAAAAATACATGGCATTTTCAAATGCATTTTCTTCTTCCAAACCAACCAGACTAAACTGCCAAATCATCATAATGGAGCTTCACATACATTTCCAAATATCTTTTACTACTTACACTAAAACTGCGGTGAGTCTTTCTCTTTTATTTGCAGATAATTTTTTACGACAAGTCTTTTCATTTTTGCTGCGATTCACGTTACTTCAACGTTCATGTCCCAGTTGTAGTGGGAGCGTTTCCGTTTGTAAATATCGCGTTGTGTTGTAATGTTATTGTTTGCAAAGCGAACAAACACGCATGTTATTTTCCTACAACCATAAGATATTTTTGCTTTGTATTATTATGCACTTGGTATTCAAACCTTGTCTACTTTTGGCCAAATGTGCATTGTCTAAATGGAATGAGCAGTGGTTTAAAATTATTAGATGACAGTGATAAAACTCTGCACAGTTTGATATGTCTGAATGTACTTTGATTAAACTGATTGCATCAATTGTAGGATCTAGTAGTAAATCTAAGTAGTTCATCGTGGATATTAGAATATTATGTATTAAGAAAACTGTCATGATAAATTGCTTAGTGAATCGTATTATTAGCTGCATACTTCCTACTCAGTTTTCTCTGTCATTCTTCATTTCAATGTTGATCAGGAAATGGTTTTATCTGCAAACTTCAAATGCATTGCAAAGCACAAAGCGTCAGCCATCGCTATCACACCCTTCTCACTCCCTCAACGTCATTTTTCATTCTACGACATCTTTTCAACGGAAAGCTTGTATTTCCCAGTAAACGACAATTCTGTCATCATCATTCTCTTTCTTTGTCTTACATAGTAATAGTATAACCAAGTAGTTGAAGTAAGTATATCTGCCATTAAGTCAATTTATAGTGAAATATCTGAGTGGTTAGTGACACCTACTTCTTGTCACATCATTATAAGCTGAGAACCTCAGAACAGATTACACACAGTTACATTACATCCTACATCTCTTCAACTTGTGAATGGGCTATGGACATAATGTAAGCTTGGCATTGTGAGTAAACAAAGAAGAATAAACACTCCACGCACTCGTATTTGCACATGTACTGTGTACATGGATTAGCTGTAGCCTATTCTTTTCTTTGAATGCACCACTTGATTCACACTTCATTACAACGTGTAAAAAGCCGACAGGGCATAAAACATTTGACACGAAGCAAATAAATGTCCACTTCATACCACCACCATGTCCAATCTCCGTTTACACGTATTAAGTTAAAACTGTTTCTGGTAATTCAAACTCTGAGTCTACCATATACATGCAATCATAATATATTTGTATATTACGTCATTCTATTGTTCTTCCGCACTACAACCACACGTTTTTATTCTCCTTTAGGTGACAGTTTTATTCTTTGATAAATTCAAAGTACAATGAAAATACAATGGGATTTACCGTTCTTTGATATCATATTTGATACCAGGTTTTAATCAAATTCAAACACAATACCATACGAGATACACATGGTATTGAAAACATTTGTGCGTGCTTTATGAATTAGGAACGGTGCAGGACAAATTATGCAAGCTCATACCAAGTTTCAGTTTTCATTTAAATAATTTTCATTAGTGAATTCATTTCTCTTTGATGAATATTTTTAATTAGTAATTCCAGATCTAAATTCAGTTTGTTTTGTCCAGTCCAATCTAATTGAAAACTACTACCTAACAATAAGTTAGATTTCATGTACAGTAGTATATAGTAGGTTACTAAATTGAGTACACAAATATCTATGTTCCATGTGAATGGTCTTATATAGTGTGGTATTTATTATAGTGTAGTGTTTTTAATATATCAAATGGATTGTTGGTCTTGATATTTCATCTAAAATCCTTATTGCAAACTCTGTAGTATTTGAAGTATAGTAGTAGAGATTTTATAATTTTGAGTTTGTCGATTGCAGTTCGGAATTGAGATAATAATACATTAATTAATATTCTTTTCATTACATCTCATTTGTACCTCTAACAAAAATATCTGAATGCATCACAGAACATTTGTAACATTCATTTACATTCTCTATATTATACGATATAATATCGGACGGTTTTATTATTTATTTTCCTGTTGTCAGTTTCTGTATCCGTGATACTTCGCACATAGCACCTAATAAGAGATCTATTATTAAAATAATGACCTCTACTAGCGTTATGTACGTAGTAGTTTTTGCTGTAGCATGTGTACTTGTTTATAATCTATAAGGTGATTCCGACGAAATTCTTCGTTTTGTTTTTGTGCTTAGAAATAACAAAGAATGTTTATTAAGTAACGCAAGCTACTTACCGCCAAATTTAAAATTTGAAGACGACCGTTAAAGTTTATATTTTTCGAAATGTGAATTGATGTTTTTAAATATAATATTATAAGTAAGAATAGTTAGTCTGCTGCAAACTTATCTGACAGCCCTTCGGTGACTCAGTTTATAATATTATATTCTTGCGCTACTTTATTACAGCTTTGAATCGTTTATTTATTTATAAATACTATTCACGGTAATCGTCTTTGTAAATATGATTTAAATACCGTAAAATAGTGTTACATTTGCACATAATATAATTCAGTCTATACATTAAATATGTATTAACGCAGAATGGATACATCAAAATATGTTTATGTACATTATACGAATTAAAAGTGTTGTTGTAATTGGTAGTTGTCTTTGTTCGACGTACTTACTCCAATAGTAGGCAAGGCACGGCTTTAAGTTATTTGATTTGAGATGTTGATGTTTATGCATTTTGAAAACTAGGACTGTATGTAATTATATTGAATAAAGCTTTGTGTGGGGTACCCGATTGTACTTGATACTCAGACTGCTCACATTAGAATATTCTTACATCTTGTATACATTATAAAAATAATTAGCGTTGTTTTGGTACTTGGTGCGTAGGAGTCCTTATTGTGTTGAATGACTTAAAATGGCACGTGAAAATTACCTGAGTACAGATTTGGCAATGATTGGTGTAATTATACGACTAACACTTCACATGGTACATATAGTCCAAGGATGAACATTGTTCTGGGGACGACAAAAAATCATGCAATATATTCTATCGTCTGAAAATACAAAAAAGCATTAAAGTAAAAATAACACATTTATTGTTTTATACCTGGAACAAATTAATTTTATCTTGTGTAATTTACTAGAAACGTAGTATATTGTTGGGGAATTAAAATCCTTAAAACACTGTTGGTTATCGCTTTGTGATAATAATGTAGTCAATTAAGTGTTTCCTGTCCTGTAATGGATGTATTCGTATTTACATATAATTTAATTGAAATGAGGATGTAAATTACTACATATAGTTGTGGTTGGTAGGTAGTAGAGTTGCCAGCCCAACCCGAAACCAGAAAATCGGGTCAACCCTATCGAGTTTGGGTCTGGTTTGGTTACGGGTTTGCCAAAGGTCATCAAAATGGGTTGGGCTGGGTCAAGACATATAGTAGGGTCAAAACAGGTTGAGCAATAGATATGTAAATTTTATAACCCTTTATTAGGCTACTTTATAGAAATGGGTATAGTATCAGTCCGTCTGTCTGTGCATAATAGTGGTGGGAATGGATCGGGTGGTAGTGGTGAGAATGAATCCGTTAGTAGTGATGGGAGTGGACCTGGTTAGTAGTTTTTGGTATGATATGCATTTAACAATAGTGCTTTCAAAAATTCAGTTTAGATCTTTTAATACGCCAATTATCTTTAGCACACAATAATTTTCTACCGCTTCTTTCTATTTTTAATTTATAATATATCAAAACTAATTTTTCACTAAATTAAATTAAACAACATATTAATTAGTAAAGATTGCTATTTGTTATATCAATGAAGTTAAAAATACGGGTTCGGGGTTTGGTTTCGGGTTGTGTTGGCTTCACGTTTCTAGCATCGGGTCAAAGTTGGGCCGGGTCGGAAAAAGCCAACCCAATATTTTCTCTAGTACGTAAGCTTGATGTGCATATTATATCTATCAGATAGGTATCTATTTATAGATCGAGTGTGAACAAGTGTATAATTAGGAGCAATACTTGTTTGAGAGAATGGTAATTTAATGCTTAATATGCAGAGAATAGTTCTCGTCTTGAATTATTTATGTAGTGGATATGGTCAAAGAGTTTTTATAATGATTTTACTTGTATAATATATCCATCTGCTTATAATAGCATTAGTATTGACATTGTTGTAAAGTGAAGTACATACTTACTTAGTGAAACTGATGTGAGAAACGTTGTATTGTCTTTTAGGGAGCAAAGAGACCGCATTTATTTATGCTGTGACAAGTGCTGGTGTGGTTCATTCCATCACTCAAGCCTGTAGCGCTGGGACTCTTAACGAGTGCTCTTGTGATTTAAGCAAACAAGGCAAAGCCACCCCGGAAGGATGGAAATGGGGTGGATGTAGGTAAGATCTCATAAAATAATGCACACACAATTCACAGACCATATTACGCTTTCAGATTATGTTATAGGTGTAAAGTAATTGTTAAAGTTTAAGTGAAAATGATATGTGTGCTCGTAACGATGTGAGATGACTGGGTTTTAAATAATAATCATTGTCTGCACAGTGACAACCTCAAATTTGGTGTTCAGTTCTCGCGAAAGTTTGTGGACGCTCCTGAGAAAGCAAAGCCGTGGGAGTCGAAGAGTGTTCGCAACCTGATGAATTTACATAATAATGAAGCCGGTCGTCAAGTAAGTCAAATACTGAATGAGAGAATGGAGATTGAGTGGTGGTGGACAAAGTTGTTCGTGCAATCACTTCCTCACCTATATATTATATTATTCCTTCCTACACTCAACTCGCATTACACTTACACTTTATGCTTATTATACTACGACAACACAGCTCAGCCGCCACACTGACTGACAATGAATCGAGTTTTGGTTGTGTATGTCATGTCATTTCTGGCCTGTTGTCGTGTCGTGCTTGCTTTGATAAATTATTAACTAAAAGTAGTTGAAGATTGCATTAGGTAGGTGCTGTTGCTGTTGTTATTGTCGTTGATGTTGTTGTGTGGTCAGAACTTATAAGGAATTTTGTGCAGGCCATTTCCCACTTGATGAGAATGCAGTGTCGCTGTCACGGCGTCTCCGGCTCATGTGAGCTGAAAACATGTTGGAAAAACGTGCCCACTTTCAGTCAAGTGGGAGACTACCTAAAAAAGAAATACCAAAAATCGGTTCAAGTAAGCCAAACACAAATGTATACTTCCTTCTCTTATACTTATATTCTTACCTTACAGTGTATATTGATACAAAACTTCCTACGTAGCTAATATAAAAGAAACGAGAAAATTACACGGAATGAATGTTTCTCACGTACTCACAAAGACCCACTTCCCGCATCACAATGATGTTAGTGCATGCATGCACAATAAGAGTGTGAAAATAATTTTTGATTTTGTATTGGTGACGTGTGAGGATAAAAACGATTTGTGGATTGCTTTTCGTCTATAGGTTGCACTCAAGTCGCGGAAAAGATTGCGTCGTAAGAGCGGACGACGTTTTTCTGTCAGCAAAGGAGAGTTGGTACATTTACGGAAATCTCCAGACTACTGTGAGCATGACCCAGAGAAAGGCATCCTGGGAACTTCTGGTCGAGTTTGTAATAAAACATCGGAAGGGCCAGACCGCTGTAGTATCCTTTGCTGTGGCAGAGGCTTTAATACAAAGGTATGTCTTCATAATAATAACATTGAACATTGTCATTTGCCACCAATCATCTTAACCATTAAATCACTACATTTTTATTGACGATTCGATTTCTGTCTCGTATTCCTCCGACGAAAGACAATATGATTACCTTTGGTTACATCCCACACGCAACGCTTTGCAAGTAAATACGCCAATATTCCGAGCTCTGATTTATCACGGACATCAATCATTTGAGCAGTTATAGGTTATAAATATTCTTGGCATTGGCAGACAGTACAACTTAGGGGGTCATGGTAATTTGTTCACTGTGCATTGCACAGCTACTTACTCTTTGTAATGGAAATAGAAAATGACACATTCCAAATGCTCATGTCCTCATCATGGAGACAAACGGCTTAATAAGAGCTGCATGACTAGTTCTTCCAGCTGAATTTACAGCCTTCCTTCTCGCTTCCTGCCGGCCTACAAACATTCTCACGTTTATTCTTATATTCTCCCCTGTCACAATGATACCATTCATGTTCCAAGCCTGAATTCTAACGGAATACTAAATACCGTACCAACAATACATAACCAGAAAATACTCAAATACATGTGGCTTGCTGGAATTTCGTGAACAAATACAAATGATGTTAGGAGTATTATTGGAAGCACAAATATAGTTACGTAATAATATCCATGATAAAATATCGAACTATTTCCTTTCATATTTTATTTTATTTTATACTTGATATAAAAGGTAGTAGAATTATTACAGGAGATCTGGGACCTGGGATCTCATACAGTTCTCCTAGATTAGCATTTGTCAAGAAATGAGATTATGACGTCTCGCTTTCCATTTAAATTAATCAAACTTAAGGCAGAACTATATACAATATACCACGTATTAATTGTTACCATTGTATGATTTTCGTAGTAACTGAAATTCTAGATATAGTAATATAAACATTTAAATATGTACCAGCATCTATTATTCCACGTTTAGCTGAAAAGAAGGAAGGAGAAAGTAGAGTGAGATGAGTGAGTTTGTTCCGGTTGAGCCGTTGTATTTTGATTCATGTTTTCCGGAAGGTTTCATCACGGAAGAAACATTCTGTAAGAGTAACAAAAGCAAAGACAGATCGTAATGTGTTAACGCACAGATAATCCCGTGTGATCCATATGGGCAAAAGCAATAGTGTGACAGAACTACGACGGCGAGGTGGTTAGTAAAGTACTGTGTTCCATGTTCATGCAATATATATACATTTTTGTAATATTATTACCACACTGCACTTCCACGAGTATATTAAGCCGTATATGTGAAGGAGCATTTGTAAATAGAAGGAATAAAGTATATCTACGTGCCTTGTGCAAGTCGACTTATTGTGAATGACATTTTCACTGTCACATTTCTACTGTGTTCTTGTCGTACGGCTCCTTGACTTTTGCCATTCTATTTGTAGTAGCGCAGTTTCTTTGACTTCAACTTGGGTTCAGTGATGCGCATTGGGAAATGTGAACATGTTAAATACGAATGTACAAAGTAATTGAACATAATATTGACACGTGTGTATGAAGCGTGTAAATGAGTAGTAATAGCAAACGTGGTACATACAAAATGCCAGTACTGCGACACACACACCACTCGGAAATCAAACAAGAAAATGCTTATAATATCACACTAATTCCTCATTGGTATATGAAGGCGTTCAAATACTGAAACTTGATGTTTGTAGCTAACTAAGTAAGTTTGGGAAAAGGAAGAAGAGGAAAGCCACATATAAAAGTAATGGCAAAACATGCTAAACTGACAAGTGCTATGTGATTGCTTGTTCCACTAGTCTCACTTTCGCTTCCTGCTAAAAAGGGACTTAAAAGACGTGTACAATGTCTTGAAAGCAGGGAAGTAATCGCCAAAATTTTCGTCGTTAGTCTAATGGTATAGCGCTCGTGTACGACACATAGGTATTACGTAGACCTTAATAAGAGAGTAATAAAGAGGTGTACTTTTGTCTGTCTTTGTCGCAGTTTTATGTTCTTTCGATATTATTTGTACTACAGTATTTTCATGCAAAGACACAAGACTGGTTGATTTCATTGGCGTGTTGTCTAATGCCTTTGTGTCCGTTTAGGAAATTCATATCCCTACAGGCGTTTGTTGTTGATGATGAGAATAGTAACTAGGCACTGGGATGTCTTGTGTATTAGGAAAAGTGATTTTGTGATGTAATGTGAACTGACTACTTAAAGGTATTTGTGTGTGTCTCTGCAGGTTGTGAAGAAGGTGGAACGTTGCCAATGTAAATTCATCTGGTGCTGCTATGTCAAGTGCAAGCCATGCATTACCCGAACCGACATTCATACGTGCAAATGACACGGTGGTCCGATTGCCAACCGCATCCTCTTCGGAAGCCAGGATTTACCTCTTTAGTCAATTATCTCCTTCCTCAGTTCTGCTCGTATAGTTCCATCCTTCGTTCGGGTTGCTGCTGCTGTGTGAAACAGGAGATGTGCTGTGCTGCTACACAATTACTACCACCATATAATACTACCACTCCATCCCAGATACAACTAGTACCTACTTCTGTTTTAGGACGACTTTAGGACAAGACAGGCCAGGCCACGCTCTTCGCCCTCATCATTCACTCATTTCCCACTTCTCCGTGACAATTATTGCTCTGCTGTTAATGCTGATGTCTCTTATATTCTTTACCCGGTTATATTGCACCCTCTATGCAAGGAATACCTCACACCGTCACCTACTATTACATTACCGCCGCCGATCCATGTAATGTTCCTCCTCACCTACAGCTACCCAACCAAACCATCCCACCACCACCAATATGCAATGATGCTGTCTAAATTGGACTTACTTGTTATACTCGTGTATTATATAACCATTATACTATACGACATATTCATAGTTCATGTTACAGCAAACTAACTCCTTTGAATAATAACACTTTTGCGTACTTAACTGCTGCATTCATACTTCCACGTTTTAGTTAGAGAGTCTCGATCTTCTCTCCTGCATTTCTGTTCCTGTTCCGTGCCATGACGCCTCTGGCTCTTTCGCATCTTCATCAAGTCTCCGTCTCTCTCCTGTTTTTCCTTTTTGCTATTACTACCATTTAGGCATCTTTCATTTGTGCTTCATTCCCTCATTCCTCCTGTCTTGTTTCAATTTCATCCGTCTATCTACTACAACTACTACGATCGTCTTTCATCTAACCAACGTTCATTTCTTTTCCTTGTTGTCTTCTTCTGTGTTCAGTTAAGTTTTGTATGTGAGACAGAGCCAGAGAGAGATGGTGCAGGAGTTCTCTTGAGTTACATAGAGAGATAGTAGATACTGGTTGCGTTAAATGTTGTAATTGGGTTTGATCCTTTCATTATACCACGATGCCATCACATCGCCATCACCAGCCCTCCTTCACCATAGTCTCTCTCACCTCCTCATCATGAAATCATTGATCTAGACTAAACTACTTGCACAACAAGTACTACTACCTAGAGCTATTACCTTACAGCTATTACATACTACACTTGACATGCTGCTAAAATATCTGTACTATAGTACTTACTACTTTTGCCGTACAAATAGGTAGTCTCTCCACTCTTCTGCTACTACAAGCTATGCCACTCTTCGAAAAGCTATTAAAGATGAGATCACCCTGTTACTTACCTAATGTCATGTAATAACCACATAGTCTCACAGTAGTAGGTAGGAAGTTAAGGAGTAGTTTGGTATATTAAAGCTATCAAGTACTTATACTTGTAATATTATTCACGTGGAATAAGTATACTAAGTAGGAGCAGAGTATTTCAGGATGATGTTATATTATGGAAGTATTCAAATGAAATGTCTATCACTACTTAGCTATATGAAGTGTTTCGCATGGTTGGTATACTTATTATATATGTGAGATGAAGTTTTAGTTTGTGGTCTGTCTCTGTGTCTGTCTACCACCTTTCATCTCAAGTCAGCTCAAATGCCATCATCAACATCTTTTCTATCTTCTAAGTAGTTAGTACTAACTTGCTGCTTGCCACTCTTCTCCCAGTAGTAATAATGTAGAGCTCTGACTACATGGCATTTTTCTTTTAGAATGTGTAGTTGTAGTAGTAGTACTGAAGTAGTAACTCAAACTGTTCTCGTAGAAGGTAAATTACTTTGCTGCCAAGAATTGTGAAAGTAGTGAAGCATTGAACGAATAATGCTACGTCGACTGTAGTTGATGTGGACAGGTATATTCTGTATTGTAATTTGTAATGTATGACTGATGAATACTCACACTCTAGCACTACACTCTACTCACTTACAACAGTACTTACAGAGATTTTAGTGCCACTACTGTAACAATACAATTATTCATCTCTCTGTGTAAGATAAAACTAGTTAAACAAGCTTTAGAAACGCATTATTTCCTTTTCTTTTCACAGTAACTCCTTTAGTAGGTAATACAATGGTTGCAATCAATCTCCTAATAATAATATTCCTTATTTGTGATTTGTCTTCCTCTAATCTATTTATACTAATGATGCAAACGTATAACTTCTTCGTCAGCATGAGAGAATCTACTACGTGGTGTTTTTTATCCATATTATACTTACCTAAGTTATCATTTTTTCTTGTTCTTCAGAAATAAGTTTACGTTTTGTCCTTTCAATGTAATGTCTCTTACATGTTCTGGTTTTACTAAATGTCGCAGATTCCTGTGAATGTCAATGTTATAATGTTACATGATGGATTTTCTTTCTCGTATTTACGTTTTTATGTATTTCGCATAAATGTATTATCTGTGTAATTTGTTAAGCAATTACTATTATCCAGGTGATTACAAGGTAGCATTTGAAATGAATCCCAATTCAGCAGGTTGTCGTTTTTCTAATCGAGTCAGATCATTTTCGTAAAACATACAAATTACATTATTATAATTAGATAGGTATCTTACTTAACTAGTGTGTACGTACAATTACTAGTTAATAAACAATAATGATATTGATTGATGTAATGTGTAATGTAATGTAGACAACTAATCAATATTACTGTAGAATACGTACTTGAGTTCGTAATGTTAATTTTAAGTTGCTAATCGTAACAGCTACGGCTACTAATGTATTAATAGTACTGTGTAATGTGCAGATAAGTCGTAAGGAGTACTAGATATGAATATTATGTAAGTATGTAGATAGATACTTCCAGTTAGATAAGTAATACGAATAATAATGAAAATAATGAAATGTAATGTGCGCCTAACTGCCGATGCATTACGTTACAATACATTGCAATACATACAAGTTTTAATGTAGGATATACACAATTCCGCAATAATCATTCTCATTACTTAGAAACGTGTAAAGTAAAGAGGTCACCACCATTGTGTCTCGTGTCAAAAGCTAATCACCCTCTTGATGTGTGTGTATAAAAATTGTACTGATTTCTTTACTGGATTTGGAATTTATATTGTATATTCATGACATGTTTTCCGTTGTTGTTAGCCGTGATTAATTTTTGTATTGTTTTATGTACATATTTATTAGTTATTATATAATATACGTAACGTACTACTAGCATATAAGTAGCAATCGCGTCCAGTAGTACAGGTACATATAGATGTAGTATTAATAATACTGGCCCCTTATTAAATAATTGATGAAGGAATGAAAAAATATTATTGTTGATTACTTTCACGCTGCAGGTTCAGGTTTTAACCCATCTAACGCATGATATACTTCTTATTAGCATATTGTTCAATATTATACAGTATCGTAGTTCATAGTTGGTAATATATTTCAATCATTGCCGAAACAAGCAGCGAAATAAAATAAACGTGGTAAGATTCTCGCACGAAGGAAGTCCCAAGATGCTGAGCAACGAACTGGCACATGCATGCAAACGTGAAATTTAAAGTTCTGTCAATGTGTCACTCAACTGTCACGGTATATCTGTATAGATGTACGTATAATATGGATTGTGGCATTTATTTGTTTGGCACATGCATGAGAGTCGATAATGTAAAAGTTTATCTCCAACTCGGCTGTCTTTCTGCCGTCTCAGCAATAAATCAACATAATTTCACAATGCATAAACGAAGGAAAGCGTATGTAAATTTAGAAACCAAGAAATTGCCACTGTCTTCAGAATATAAACCATTTTTGATAAAAAGTTTGTTTTTATTTGTAAGAATTTATAACGAAACAAAACAATATAAAATCATCAGCGTAACATCTATTTGAGTTTAAACAAATCCAAATAAGTATCGATCGGGATTTGGAATTTGGCAGTGAAAATTTTCTTCACGTCTCCCTGCTTTCGTATCACCACTGGTTTCCAAAGAACCTGGATGACTGGACAGAAAACTTGGTAAATAACGAGAGATTGAAGTGATGTGACGTGAGCTGAATCGGCAGTGAAGGCTTCCTATTTAGTATAAGTAGGTATGTGTCTACAATAATGATATACCTACCGCAGCAGTAGTAGTCCCTTGTCATGTGCAATCAATTTCCATGTCCTCGTCAGTAAGAAGGCATCCCTATGTATCTCTTTTGACCACAATTTGCACTGCCACATCATATAACAACATTGACAGACAGTACATAAATATTCCAGAGATTTAGAAGGATGTATTCTTTCTTGCGACGACGAGTGAAACATTGAAAACGAATGAGACAGGCCAAACATTAACAGATATTTATATCAGCTTAGTTAAAGGTGACTCACTATCACGTGTGATCCGTTATCTTTAAAAACTGATCTTATCGACTAAATAACTGCATGTTAACTATTACCACTGTAATTGCATTATTGGTTCTATATTGAGACGACTACATTATTATTATCCCTCTTGTGTAGAAAACTTACATTCTTTCTCAACACAGTCATTCTTAATAATAATTGTCAAACGGCTAATTTAAATGACATTTTAAAAATCACACATAACACCCTACCAGTCATACACGTAACTGAGTCAATATAAAAAGTACAAATAAACTGAAGATTAAGCGAAATTCGCATATAGCATCAACCGACAAAATCACTATGTACAATAATAAACTTAAGAAGTAGCAAAACGTATACGTAAACAATATTGTCGTTACAGTTGTCTTCGTGAAAGTGGTAATTGTTATCAAGTGAAACAAACGGATCCAATTTCAACCCAAAATGATTGATTCCGCTCGCCAATGTCTTTGAGAGAAATATCCACTATAGGAAGTCTAGTTGCTTTGTCAGTGTTGTATGATATCAATGTTTTCGCCCATTCAGCTTTCTTCCACTAAAACCACACAAATTTATACATTACATTGTGAATTATGCAACAAAAAATAGCAAAGAAATCGTTTGTGGAATGTATGGCACTTACTCTGCATTCATCTTCAATGACATTGTAGCGAGTGCGCCTAGTTCCCCTGGCAGTCAATTCCAGGTCATTCCATCCCATCAGTTTCACAGCACTGCGATAACTTCTCTTTTGTGAATCATAATGAGCTGCTGAGTTGAAACAATGATAGGTGATATTCTGCTCTGCGTTGGCTGACAGAAGTTGTAAGAACGCCATTTGGTTTCCGTCCGTTTTGTATGTAAACTGGTAAAAAGGAATTACATGTAGGCATACATAACAATAAACACGCACACACGATAATGTATTATATGAAAGCAACAATTTCTACCTGGAATCCATTGTCCAACTCAGATAACCAATATTCCCCGGCCACTTTGAGGCTGGGACTCATTTCTGGAGTTTTTTCAGGTTTAGGATGAACACATGTTGCCTTTGTCTTCATGTCGCAATGTACCAGGATGGCATCACGGCCATCACCAGCATTCGGATCGACCCAATATTCGCCTATATTAACATTGTACTCATTGTCATTTCAAGAATAATTTTATAACAATTACAAGTAACCTGTAAACAAATTTTTGCGCAACCTGATGGAAGCTCTGGATAAGCAGCAGCCAAATCGCGACAAGTTTTTGCAGGAGATTTCTTGTCTCCTTTTGGTTTCTGGAAGCTTTCAAATGTCGTCTTTAATTGTTCATATGCTGTCAAAACCAATTTTCTACGGTCTTCGTCCGTAATTTCTTTTCCTAGGATTCTCAAAGGCTCGTCAGCTGCTAGTGGATCTGGTCCCTAAAGTTCAAAATATTATTTAAGTTTACAAGTAACTTTTATTGCACGTTAATAATGTCTATATGTTATCTTTTACCTTAGACTGTCCTTGTCCGAGAAGGGCAGCAAGGGCAGCGGCATCATAACCAAGTGACTCTCCAGGAGGACCAGGTGGTCCGGGTGGACCAGCTGGACCCATCATTCCCATTTTACCGGCATCTCCAGGAGGACCTCGTTGTCCAGGCGGGCCAACTGGACCGCCGGGTCCAACAGAACCATCCCTACCAGGAGGACCTGAAATTGTTATGATACCGTATTATAAATACAGAAGTACATAAACCAAATCTTCCCTGTCCTTTATCCCGTTACGCTTAATCTTTACTAATCTTTACTAAAGTGTCGTGTAAGAAGTTACAATGCTTTTTCATAACTCCATTTTATATTTTAAACCTATATATTACTTAATCAACGGTATTTCATATTTTTCAGATAAATAAGGCTTTAATGTACCCTTAGGACCAGACTCTCCAGGCTTTCCAGGTTCTCCGGCAGGTCCAACCATTCCTCTATCTCCAGCAGTTCCCTTTAAAAATAAAACAAAATAAATAGAGTCTTAATACATACCATATGTGTTATCATTTATTTAATGACTGTAGTAACCTGTGGTCCTGGCAAACCCTGTAGTCCAATTAATCCACGATGTCCCTTAGCTCCTTTAGCACCACCACCGCCCTTTTCACCCTTCTCTCCCTGTGGACCAGGAGGACCAGCTTTTCCACGTTGACCCTGTAAAATGGAATTTTTTATGGTGAGTATACTATTACTTATTACCATTAGAAGTGATAGTAGCAATATAAATTCTAATAGATATATTTCAACATATGCAGCCTTTGAAAATCACAATTGACGGCCGTCTGTTTTCTCTTTTGCTAATTAATTTATCATGAAGTAATTAGTTGTATCTTACCGGCTGTCCTTCAACACCCTGTGGACCATTTTCACCTCTAGCACCTCTTTCACCAGTAGGTCCAGGCGGACCAGTATTTCCAGGTGGACCCTGTCAATCGTGTGTGAAAAAATAAGTGAATTTTTGTTAAGATGATTTAACTGTGCTAAAAGTGTATATCGACCAAAATATAAACAGATTTGCTTAGAAAAATGAATGTAGTTGCTAGCATACATAAAACACCTTTTTGAGTGAATAAAACATCTTACCGGCAATCCTTGTCCTCCAGACATACCCATCATTCCCGGTGGTCCTGGCGGTCCTTTGTCTCCAGGTCGTCCTCCCAATCCAGGAGGTCCCACTTTTCCTTGTCCACCTTCTGCTCCAGGTTCTCCAGTGGCACCAGGAGGTCCTCCTTGTCCCATCATACCAGGCTCTCCTCTTTGACCTTCACCTCCCGGTTTTCCTTGCGGTCCAGGTTCTCCCTATCAATGCATTATTTGAAATTTAATACCATTGTCACTATGCAATGTTGAAATCAATTGATTGTCTATAACTTTTAATCTATTTTTTTAACATAAAATTTAAAATAAAGCTCTACCTGCGCTCCTCGTGGACCTCTTGCTCCTGTGGGACCAGTTGGTCCAGGTAATCCAGGCAATCCTCGGTCTCCCGGCGCACCCTGTGCTCCTAATCAAACAAAATCGCCATGAATAATTAAATGTACGTTGAATAGCTATTCAAAAATGATCAAACTAAGAAAAATCAGGAAATACTCAGAATGATTATATACGCATGTATCTAAATATTATTAAATAAAAATTAGTTGTTGAGATTTCAATGAGTTGATTTTATACAAATAGAAAAGGAATAGCCGATAATATTGTTGCAACGTGTAATAAGGCTTTTGTATTTTTCATTGTTTTATCACATTTAGGACGAAAAGTATTATTAATTAACAATGTTTTACCTGGTTTGCCAACAGCACCAGTGGGACCTTCAGCTCCACCTTCGCCCTTTGGTCCCTCTGCTCCAGGAACTCCTTGTGGACCTGGAGGTCCTGGTGCTCCCGGTCGTCCAGTATCTCCACCACTTCCTTTAATTCCAGTCATTCCCATTTGTCCAGTTGGCCCGATTGCACCAGTCATTCCCTGTAAATCATTTTATTAACATGCGTTTATAAATTTAAATTGCCTATATTTCATCAAAATGTACTAACAGGTGGTCCAGGATTTCCAGCTCTGCCAGGAGGACCCTGTGGACCTGCTTCTCCTCTTTGTCCAGGTTCTCCTCGACCGCCCTTTGCACCATTTAATCCCTGTAGACCAGGCAAACCTGTAGTAAAAAGAATATTGTATTAATCAACTTTTGAAAGTACCGTTCATGGAATATGTGGTAATGAATATACATGTCTATAATAAATATGAATAAATTTTCATGCTAAGTATTGGACAATATGAATAAGTGTACCTTGTTCTCCAGGTTTGCCAATATTTCCAGCTGCACCTTGTTCTCCTTTCGGACCATTAAGTCCTCTTTCTCCTTTAGTACCCTGAGCTCCTCCAGCTCCCTGAGGACCAGGGAAGCCTTGCAAACCTGGGGGTCCAGCTATACCTCGTTCTCCTGGAGCTCCAGAACCTCCAGGCTCACCTTTATTTAAAACATGATTTTAGAACCATTACAACCAGAGCCAGACCAGAAACCAAAACACGGTGTAATAAAGACGGTTTTTATAATTTGTTTAAGTTTATAAATACTTTTATAAAAAATATTATATCCTTTATTTACCAGTGGGTCCAGGTGGACCAGGATCTCCTCTGTCCGCAGGTTCTCCAGGAGGTCCGATTGGACCCAAGGGACCGATAGGACCTTGTTCACCAGCTCTTCCGGGTGGACCGGCAGGACCCACTTGTCCCACCAATCCTCTTTCACCCTTTTCACCTGGTAATCCTGGCAGTCCTCTACCTCCAGGTAGACCCTAAAAAATATATCATCCTCAATGTAAATTATAGCTACGAATCAATCAATCAATCTATGTAATTAGAAAACAAGTCTGAGAATCGCAACGTGAACAAAACTCCAGGAAGTAAAAGACGACAGAGCACAATGTTGAGTTTGAAAACTAAAGTTCTCAGAGCGAGGTATGTTCTAATAGCCCACTCTAATCCTAAGTTTGTATTTTTGAATATTATAGTAAGACTTTGTAGAAACACAATGTATACGGTATTGCTACAGTTTATATATTTACTGACCAATAATGAAATGTAATGTTAGCTTATATCGGTTCAATGGGCAGAAGCCCGTAAGGATCTATGAATAAATAAATAAATGTAAATTATAAAAACAGTTATGACCGGGTAAAATAGGTCGCCGCAGTTATCACATACTTGATTTCTTAGAAAAAAAAGGAACAAAAACCGTTAATATCTAGACACGAAAATTATTATTTCTTTTCGGCACTAAAATATTTAATACACTTAACTATGAGAAAAATAAAGTATCACATCAATAAGTGATTTGTCATACCAAAAGTCCAGGTGGTCCAGCATGTCCTTTGTCACCTTTACCGCCAACTGGTCCCTGTTTGAAAAAATAAATATCCGATAAAATTATTTTGCTTCTATAATAATATTAATTCGATTTTTAACTCATTACCGTAGGTCCATCTTGTCCCATCATTCCAGGTTCTCCGCGGTTTCCGGGCGGCCCAGGTGGTCCTCCAGCTCCTCTTTCACCAGGGAATCCTCTTTCACCTCTGTTTCCAGTATTACCAGGAGGACCAACAGGTCCTTGTAAACCAGGTTCTCCATCCTTGCCAGGAGTGCCACCAGCACCAGGAGCACCAGGCAAACCTTGGAATCCTCTCGGACCGCTGGGACCAGGAGGTCCTCTGGCTCCATCCGGACCGGGTAAACCAGGTGGTCCTTGCATTCCCATTCCACCATCTTTTCCAGGATCTCCTCTGGGTCCAGCTGGACCAGTTCCTCCAGGCTCTCCATCTTTTCCAGGTTCTCCCTAGATAATTAAAAGCAGTATTACGAAGTATTGCAATTGTAAAACTATAAGTTTAATAGAACATTGTAGCCTTTCATTTGTGGATGTACCAACAATTAAGTTCAGAAACTTACTGCAAGTCCTTTGTCACCAGGTGGACCAATGGGACCAGGTAAGCCGTTTGGACCTTGCATGCCTTGATCTCCAGGTTTTCCATCAGCTCCAGGCAAACCTCTTTCTCCAGGTGAGCCTGCTTTCCCTGGCAAACCTGGTCTTCCAGCGGGTCCTCGCAAACCCTAGTACATGAATAATCAGATTATAATTCCTAAATATCTCTTAACTTATATAAAAACATGTTGACTGAAAGCAAATATTACCTGAAGTCCTGGTGGTCCTGGTCTTCCGCCTTCTCCAGCAGCTCCTTTGCCTCCTGAAGGACCAGGCGGACCGCGATCACCACCTTGTCCTTTAGGACCAGGGGCTCCATCCTGTCCCGGCAAACCTTAAAGCGCCAAAAGTCTTTCACATTATTAAACTTGTTAAGACTTGTTGTATCAATGTTAATAAAGTTAGAAGTGAAAGGGAAAAATTAAATCGTTCGATGACAACTGGAATGCTGACCAATTTAATTGTTTTCAAACAACTACCTAATACAATATTTTAGCAAAGACAAACCTCTTCCACCAGCAGGTCCACGTTCTCCAGGTGGTCCTGCAGATCCAACTGGACCCCTTGGACCATTTTTGCCACGCTTTCCAGGTGCCCCTGCAGCTCCAGGTAAACCTCTTGCGCCAGGTGCACCTCCTTCTCCTTTCGGACCGGATTCTCCTTTTGGACCAGATTCTCCAGGATTTCCCTATACAATTTGTTTTCAATGATGGCACATAACTAATAAACACAAATAAAAAATACTACAAATACAAGTAGTTCAGTTTTTATATTTTTACAGGATTTCCTTTCGCTCCTCCAGGGCCGGGGCTTCCAGACAGACCAGGTGGACCCCTAGCTCCTGGAAAACCTTGACCACCGGGTGCTCCAACTGAACCTGGGGATCCCTTTTCACCAGGTTGACCGTCTTTTCCAGGTGGTCCAGGCGGACCTCCCTCTCCAGGCGAACCAGGTCTTCCTCCCTCACCTTATGAAGGAAATGATACAGAAAATGAAATTAGAATTGCATTTCTTTCTAATGATAACATATGCAGATCATGATTTATTCTCTCACCTCTTGGTCCCTGAAGACCTTGAGATCCCTTCGGACCAATTCCTCCTTGATCACCCTTGCCACCAGGACTTCCAGGGAAACCAGGGGGACCTGGTTTACCAATCGCTCCCTCGAAAAATATTATAAAGTAGCATTAAATATACGAGTCAGGTTTTTCAAATGTATTATGAATACTTTTGTAATAACTTAAAAAAGTGCATATACATTTTATGCATATTAAAATTATTCTTACTGGTAATCCGGGCGGACCAGCAATACCATCAATTCCTCTTAATCCCGGAGGGCCAGGTGGTCCTTCCCTTCCTCTTTCTCCTCTGGGCCCAGCTGGACCCTAGACACAATACGTTAAGTTTACATTTTCCACCAAAAAATAAACTAAGCCATTGCGTTCAAACAAATGTATGATTAATTATATGTATTACCATTGGGCCTTGAGGTCCTGGAGCTCCTGGCAAACCGCCTATACCTTTTTCACCACCAGCGCCTTGTTCTCCTTTAGATCCATCTAATCCAGGGAAACCTCGATGACCTTTCACACCGGGTAAACCAGGCATTCCTGGCAATCCTCGAGGTCCAGTTGGTCCCGATGGTCCGGGAGGACCGTCTTTTCCATCATCTCCACTTTCTCCGTCTTTTCCTGGTGCTCCTAAAAGTCCTCTAGGTCCTGGAGATCCAGGAGGCCCAATTGGTCCAGGGTCACCAGGCTCCCCTCTTATTCCTTGAAATCCTTGGGGACCAGGAGGTCCAGGAGGTCCTACAAATAAAATGTTGAGAATCCAGTGTCCAAAAGTTAGCTGTACACCGAGCACATCTTGACTTACCAGGGGAACCTCGAGGACCGACGGGACCAGTCTGTGTTTGAAGAAACTGAAATGGATCTGGCGGTGGTGCTTTATCACCTGTTCCTTGAGACGCGCCTAATGATTGCAGAAACGGTGTTATCTATACACGATTTAAAAAAATACTGGTATATTAGATTTTACATGTACATTCGTTCTCACTTTAAAAAGTAATTCATAACATATTTCAGAAATACCAACTTGAACAGATGACATCGATGATGTTCAAAATATGATTGTAACAATCAATTAACCAATACAGACAATTTAAAATTTTATATTATGTTTAGCTCTTTTCGCTGATCCAGACACACACGACGATATCTCTTATTGAGTTTTATTCACTTGTATGGAATTATTCCATATTATGTCATAGTAAAGTTGTGCGCTTTTTGCTTAAGTCTCTCCATTAAAAATACTTGAGTACTACTACTAATGATTAATTAACAAGTCTGTATGAAAGAAGTTGAAAGTAATTACTAATTACAGATACACAGTAGTATCAGCACTGATTCGTGATAAATAACAAAGAAGTTTCTTCGATGGGAAAAATTTAAAACAGTTCCAGATGAAATTGCCAGATAAAGTATTACTATTTAAGTGAAACTAAGGTTTTACATCTGGAGTTGGGCCAGGAGGTCCTGGTATTCCAGGTTCGCCAGGGTAGCCAACTATTCCAGGAAATCCAGGATCACCCTTCTGTCCAGGGTGTCCAGGTGTTCCAGCTTCTCCCTAGTAAATTAAAACAATTGTTGGTTGAAATTTAATTAAACTGATTGGTGAGTATATTATATATATCCATATGATTTGTGCAATTACCCGTGCTCCTGGTGGTGCAGTTGTTTGTGGGCCTCCCCTGCTCCCGTGGGCACCCAACTAAAATTTATAATACCATACAAATGAAATTTATTTTTGATTTTACTAACCTGTATAAACATAATATTATATGTTTTCTACTTACACCTCCACCAAGTAAGTCTTCCCCTCCTAAATCGTCCTCTAAAACAACAAAGTGAAATTTAGACTCCATTTATTTTTTAGCCTCCTTTATTCAACAATCGGTTATTTGTCGCAAACCTGCACAAATAGGGCAACATTGTCCTAATGGAATGTACTGTTGTGTGTTGCAGGAAATTTCAGGGCATTCAACATCAGCGCAGTTATTTCCTTTGTGGTAAAAAAGCAGTACAGTATTCAGCATGACCCAAATCAATCTAATTAGTAATAAATTCTAACGTCCTAAGTAAACTTTTAAATACCTGGGCATCCTTCCCGATTGCATTCCACTTTTCCACGAACGCATCGGCATACAGCACAGCTATCTGGTCTCCAATCTTCTCCATCTTGATAAACTCGTCCGTCTATTTCGCAAGATCTTGAAGATGGTTCTATAATTAACGTACAATATCAGATTTAGAAATATTGGCGTAAACTTTAGTTTCGATTCTCAAGCCTGTATAAGGTTTATGAGGCATTACCCAACTTGGGTGGGTCTCTTCTGGATGATTCAATAGGAGGTGGTCTCCCAAAATCCGGAGGAGTCCTATCAACAATTATTGGAGAAGGAGTAGTTGGTCGTTCTGTCGTAGTCGTAGTTCCTCTTCCTGAACAAATATGGACAAATATTTGAGAGTCGGTTTTAAAGCATCAAATACGTTCCACAATTCACCAAATTGTTTATAAATGTTAATACATTTATAATTTGACTAATTAATTCAAGAAATGTTCATTTTGTAACATTTGTGTGGGAGAGAGATGCATCCATGCGCCACAAACATAATTAAAATATTACTTCTAAAAGCTAACCTAGAGTGGTTAGTTTTTTGTGATTCATTGTATGACGAGTTAGAGAGTATGCCAATTGAGAAATATGTATTCACTTGTGTGTTTGGCATGTGTTTGTTTAATTACACTTACGCATGTGAGCAAGTTCCATAAAGTGCGATCAGCAAGAATTTGAATTTTAAATAATAATGTTAGGAGTACGAGAGGGAGTGTGTTGTATGCTCCTCCGCTTTATGTCAAACTCCATTTGTGACAAGGATGATATTATCCTGTCTGGACAATTGTGTGGATTGAAAAGACAAGTGAAAGTGAATGTGTTTCATCAGCAGAGCAGAACACAGTATGAATGAGCATGTCAGAATAAATAAATCATAATACAGAACTTAAGAATGCCAATGAGTTGAAAAGCATTGAGGATGAGAGAGAACTGTGGTTAAATTGTAACTTGAGATTTCATTCACAAACGCCAAGAGGAACAAGGAGTAAATAAAAAAGATACGGAATGAAAGCAGAGATAAGTCGTCTGGTGGTTGCTCTACTGGTCTGCAATAAAGTCTAAGACTTTGTAAAGATCTCAAAAAGCAGAGTTGTCATCCGTTTTTGACCTTTTGTCCCCATCTCAGCTCTGTCTGCAATAGCTCATTTTCTGCTGTTTTTTACCCTCACTCGTCGTATGTGTATATCAATAGAGAAATGGGTGCAGCAAGGGTCGAAGAACCCAAAGACTTTGATCCCACAAACACTCTGATAACTTCCTGTATATAATATACCAAATACCAGTCAACCATTTTAACACCCTCTTTACTGGCCGTGGTCACCTATTAACTATTTACAAAAACCATAAGACATTTCTGATTTCCTCGGTCTCAGCGTCTTACAAAACGCTAACACATACATTATCATAATTATTCTTTTCCCTTGTAATTTTTCTACTCCTTTTAGTTACACTATTACACTGTTGTCACAGAATCAAAAACATGACTATGAAATTTATAATTATCTTTCCATACTCAGATAAAATGAAGAAAGTATTTAGTTTTTACAAATTGCTCCCGAAGGTGAAATTACTTGGCTATACAGAATTTCATGTTTAAGTTGTTTCATGCCTTGTATGTATTATATGGCTTTCTTTTAATGTGTGAGGGAGAAAACAAAGGAAAAGGTTGATTTTTCTTACCTTCTTCGTACTCATCTACAGTGTACTCGTACTCATCATAACCATTGTATTCGTAGTCTCCATTTCCGTTGGAGCCTCCTCCGCCTCCGCGGCCTCGCCCTCCGCCTCCGCCACCTTCAGCTTGGCATTTCACTGAGATCGGGTAACACAGTGTGAACACAAACAGAAGCACAAGTGATGAATACCTCAAGTCTTTAGATTTCCCCATTTCCTATGTGTGACTGTACAGGAACGTGGTTTTGTTCCAATTCTTTTGGGGATCACTTCTTTTCCATTTTCTCTCTACTACATTTGTCGTGCTATCTCACAAGTGGCATGAGCTCCTGAGTAATTAATATTTCAATCAAAACCTTTTGGACGACTAAAATTTATTAGGTAATGCTTTTTCACACGTGCACACACTTACAATAAATAACTTTGTAGAGGGACACTAGAAGTTTTTACTGGAGATATTTCTTCTTGAATGACTAGTATTCACTAACTGCTGTCAGCTTGACGCACCAGTCCTCTCTACTCAACTCAGCCAACAAACCCGTCGAAAAAGAAACCAAGAATGAGAAAAATGTATATCCCAATATAATCTCACTTTCAATTTTTTGTCCACTCTTCCAGAAATACACATGCAAAGACATGCAGACACAATATCAATTCAATGTATTTTGTATTACTCAAGATCTACATAATATTTAGTTCCTACTACACATTTCCCCATCACTTCCTACTTACCCTTAACCACTGTACTACCCAAAATGATATTTTACTCATTTAACAGCCCAGTTTGCATCATTTACATTATTAGTAACACTACACACAATACTAACTAACGTTGTGTACTACATTTTACATGAATCTTAAATGAAAGTGTTTGATATTCACTGTCATAGTAGTACATTCTGGACTAAGCAGCAACTAACTGTAAATATGTAGGTACTTTAATATAGAATTCTAATATAAAAGCCATATTCACTCATTTACTATCTGTGCAACAACTTTAAGGAATGTTACTTGCTGGTTGGCAGTCAAAAATGAAGATGATGAGACGATTATGAGTATGAGAAATCAGACTGGGTTTGAGTGAGTTGAGATCCCTATGTTATGGCTTTGTCTAGTCTGCGTTTGTGCTCATCCGCTTGGCTGTTCATTGCTACTTCTTTCCTTAATTTTCCATGTCAATAAACATACAAGCCTTTTATAAGGAAACGTATGAATATTAATAACTAATTTTGTGGCATGGCATCTAATCCAACCTACATACGAAATAATAATAATTATAGGTCTCTGTCTCAGTCTCAGTTCTTGTTCTTAATTCTCATCACTTTTATATCAAGTTGAAATGCTCCTTAGTATTCCTCCGACTGTGTTTTTTTATCAATAATAACATTTAATATTTTGCTCTCTCCTTTCTTTATATCTAATTCAGTTAAACTGATATTGCAGCATTGCGCTACATTCGCTTTCGATTTCTTTACATTTATTTTCATAACTGACGTTTTGTTTGATAGAATTCAGCCATCTAATTCATTCTTTCATTCAAATGTATGTTGTAGGTACTGTGCATGATTTTTTCATATCGTTTCATACAATACATAAATGTATGTAACTCAGTAAACTGGTAAGCAATAAGCAATCTTTTCGTTTAAGCCAGTCTGCTACAAATACATCTGCACAATATATGAAACTCCTAGGTATAAAATCTTAAAAACAACAAAAACGACTCAATTCAGTAAGTGTCTGAATATAATTCGTCCACTTGACTGCATGCACAGAATGTATTTGTAGATTATGTTAACCCTCATCCTACCAACGTTTTGAGGTGTTCCGTTGTCTACCAACGTCGACACAAAAATGTGCAATGTAAAAGTGCCTAGCGCTGAAAAGAGTGAAGGTGTGCCCATATATTACGTATACAAAAATGTATACGTAATGAAATAACACTTAATATTTCTACATTTATATATTTGTTGAAATATTTAAATGTTTAAAGATAACTTTTAATATTTTGTTTC
>JABASD010001476.1:0-39677 GCA_019776165.1 Pogonognathellus flavescens
AATGTTAGTATACCGTTGACCATAAAATGGTTTAAAAAGTCATTTCGAGTTGGAAATGACGATAACGCCTGATTAGACCAAACGATGGGCTACACATTCAGAGTACCAATAATATCCATAAACATCATAAATAGGTAGTTATATATTTTTTTAAATCGAGCACAGATGAATGAATCACCCTCTGTATATTTACGAACAACAATTCAATACAGTACAAAGCTTTAAAGGCAAAGAACTGCCCACTCCAAAACATATCTTCTAAAACGATGACTGCTACGATAATGTAATTTTCATCTGCATATTATTTCAGTCTCACCGTCTTACAAGGTACATCCTCTCTTGACACATCCCATGATATTTAAAATATTTACAACATAACATAAGCCTATATGCTATATAGGTACTGCTGTACTGTGCATTAGTATGCACATCTGCGTGTAAAAACTGAATAAAGAAAATTACAATAGTGATACAAGATTTTAAATCGCATTCAGCATTTCATAGAGCTTTATATATACTTATCGTTAAAAATTACACGAGTTTTCTACATCCTTTTATAACGTTATAATATCTACTTGTAGCTATCTTACTGTATTTGTATGTAAATATTTATAGGTACTGTGTGCACTTTAATACTATACCTAAAATATAAAGACAGACATACAGAGAGACTTACAAAAGTACCACATTTGGAAATGGCAAGCATCTAATAAGATTTTAATGACTATAAGGTGTAGCTACTACTACTTGAGATTGTCCACTTATAATCTAAAGACAGATTCTCTTTTCTGGCTGTTTGTTTGTAGAAAAGCATGAAGGATTGAAATTAAAAAGTAATATTCCATGCGACTAGCTGTCTATCTACTGCTGCCAGTTGTATTTATTGCGGTTACAATGTAATGGTCACTGTCACCACATAGAGAGACAGAGAATTTATAATGACGTGCGATGACATTAGCACAACAGTTAATTGTGCGCCCAGTTAAGTTGTAAATCAAAGTAAAAGTGTTTTCAAACATTTCAATAGTAATAATACTCAAGTATAGTGTCTCTTGTTGAAAGTAGGGTTTTTCTAGTTCATGTTCATGCATTTCTTTCAAGATTTAGAAAGGAAGAGTTTAAAACTGAAATCGAGAACGTACAACACAGATTTGGGGGTAGTGGTATTTTTCTATTTATAGTTTCTCAAAGACTTGACTTAGTAGAGATCGGCAACGCAGTCTTTTTATTATTCTTAGCACCACACACGTATTCTAATTCTACTTGTGTACAACAGCCTAGTCAATCTTGTCGGTTTACGGTAGGAGCTCCTCCTATGCACACAATTACCATTAGGAAAACCGTTTTTGTAAAATTAACACGTATACCCAGTAGTGGTACTACAGCACTATTATAATGCATTTATACGTATAAACAAAGTATTTTTCCTATCTATTTAAAGAATGATTTCTTAAGCGTAGCAATAAGAAATCATTGATTTACTTAACTGTAGACACAAACTGAATTAGTAAGTTTTGAAGGGATGCTGTGAGTTCTATACAAGACAAACAAGCAGATGGGATAAAATTCATCCTTAAAGGAATTCACGTAGCTGTTTTCACTTCTTTTAGATTGAAGCTCGGATCGCCCATGTAATTTTCCAGTCGTAAACTCTGATCTGAACTAATTGGCAGGTGATGGTAGAAGATGCATTGAGTATTTGTAATGCACACACAACCCTATACAGACCTATACAACCCTGTAGATGCAGTCTCCGTCAATTTCCAAGTGAATGTTACACTTATTATATACCGTAAATAAATAGTGGTTCAAATGCACTGTAGCAAAAAAGTCAACGGAGCTATGGATGCAACTCTCATTGGGAAGAGAATCCTAAACTTAAAACGTGTAGAAGAATCGTAAAGAAAATATCTGGTTGAATTCAGGGCAAAGGCTGCACTATAAAAATATTACATGATCAAACAGTCTCTTCGAATCAAATTCTACTCTGTACTAAATCCCATGTAGCAGTGGTATTTATTATGCATGAAAGCAACCCTTTGAGAATTTGTAAGCTTTTATTAGTATTTAGTAGAATTAGAGCCTTGACTTATAGCTTGCGACTTGTACATGTGTGCATTGTATATCTACACAGTGTTTGGAGCTATTGTTAATGTTTTGATAGAGAAGCTCATCCTTTTCATCTTCATGAATAATAGCCGATTCTTGCGAGACTTGACTTTTTACTCGCATCACCACATAATACAATACAGTAACTTATACAGAATACGATCATACAACGGGTTCTGTACCCATTGACTTTTCATTCCTTTTACTAATACTACCATAATATTCTAAATTACCTACCACTATACAGAGTACAGGTAAATAGGGTTCCTTTACGTATATACATAGCCTTATTATTCATTTACGTATTAGAGAAATGTGCAGGGTACTATTTTATGGTAAATTATGTGAAAATACGTTACATACACCGTAGGGACCTTGTTGGTGTTTATTAATCCGCCCCACACTTTACTATTTTATGTGTACGACGATGCAATCGTGTCCGTTTAGTAGTAAAGGTATATGGAGGTAGTAGTAGTAGTAGTAGTAGTAGTATGTAAATTTGAGCCAGTACAAACTAGATTCAGATTTACTTTCAGTCTTCTTCTTCTTCTTGGTCGTCATTCGTTCTCGTCATGTAAAGTGTATTATTTCTCTGTGTGTGTGTAAAGTAAAGGTTTTTATGGCAGACTGACTGAGATGCGAGAGATTCCTTTTTATTATGTGCAACTATTTGTCTGTTATTCGTTTGCAGCTCCGTACAATATAATTTTCCAGGTATTTTTCATGTAGTTACCTTGTTGCAGGCTATTTAGACTTTTTTAATACACATAAACCGTTCGATGTACTGAGTGAACTTATATACCTACTGGGAAATGCATCAAACCAGACAATGAAGAAGAACTACTACGAGATGAGTCTTTTTCTACTTATTTTATTAGTAGTAGTTAACTTGCATACACTGTACACATAAAATATATACATGCACATATATACATATACACTCTACTGTGAATATATATATTGTTATTTACAAACAAGTATTTGTTATATTCGATATAGAGAAGTATTTATGAATAAGTGCATTTCTTTTCGTACTAAACACTCAAAGGAAGGGTGCTAATAGAAACTGAAATGAAATGTAAAGGTACTTTGGTACGCTGAGTTTGTAAATGAATAGTACGACATAATATTATATAAAAATACTAGACACAACAACACAGCCCTTCCCAATTGACCTACCTGATAGAGCCAAACCCAGATTTATGAGAATTCTTTTCAGATGAAAGCCCCAATTGTAAATATACATTATGACCTTTTACTTTCATTGTTTGAAGAGTCCACTCTAACTCAGAATGCATTCCTGTCCTACCTACTGCTACTAATAAATTATTATTTATTTATTAAGTAAATCAAGTTTTTTGAGCTACCTATGGAAATAATTGTATGAAAAACTGAAAATGATTTACTAAATAATAAGTATGTATAGCTGTACACATTAAATTTACACGATGCCACTTTTTATCTATTGAAATTCCACAAGAAGATGATAAAACATTATATACAGTGTTATCTGAAGAAAATATGCAAACAGACATATGCCTGGTACAAATGTAGCAATTTTGCATGTGCAATAAACATTAAGCCAGGAAGTTAAGTACCTACGTACTAAAAAGTGGTCATAATATTATTGTAGTACAACATATACATACCTTGGTAAGTAGTGAAGCAGATTATTATTATCGGACATGACATGGGAGACTCAGTTGCTTGTACAAACAGACACACAGGTGTTGTACAAGGACTGAATAGAAATACGGGAGCAATCAAAAGTGCAAAAATGTCTGTAGCAATGCCACAGTAAATAAAATCAATGTAATAAATGAGAATACGTAATAAAATATTACAATGTAGGCACACGGTGTGGTTGTAGAAGCTTCGTACAAATCATGGCCAGCAGACAGACACCACCTAATAAGTTTTCTATACTACAGAGATACAAATTCTACAAAGCATGCTGACAACTACAGCAACGGCTTTCTTAGCTAACTATTATACAATTTAAAAGTTTATACTAGAGAAGTGGCAGTAGCAAATGGAGTAAAAAACCAGTTGATATGATGGATGGCCAAACCCAAGCCTCCAGTGTTCTCTATCAATCTTTAATCCATGCATGGAGCTAACAACAAGCAATTTCTATACGAGATCGATATATGTTCAACAACAGTTCATCAAATAAACTTGAATCGTCATCTGCTCCATCGGAACAGCTCCCTCTCAAAATATTCATCAGACATTGACCAGACCATGATCGAAGCACAAAAGTGCCAGGCTTATACACTTACACATCACAAATCAAACCGGACTAACTCACTAGCTTATTATTAAAGACAAAGCATTATATACTTTCCCTGCTGAATACATTGTTGCATACAAATAAATTTACATACCTATACAATTTGCCTTTTAGAATAACTACATTAAATTTTCTAAGCAGACGATCGAGCAGTGTAGCTTGGTGAGTCTATACTACTAAAACGTTTTTTGTAATTGGGAGGGATAGGGCCACATTAAAAACATTAGCTGAGCTAATCTCCTTATAGTAATATTATTATTCCACGATGTTGCTGAAGCTGCTCGGAATATAATAACCCTTAAAACAAGGAAATGAGTAGAAGCTACTGGTAACTGTTCATTTTTCTGTATTTTTCCTTCATTCATGAGATAAACAATGTACAGCAGGATTATTTAGTGCTTAGTTAGTCTCTTCTCTTCGTCTTAATTTGGAATTTTAGAAATATTATTTCAAAAGAAAATTTAGAAGCATGAGTCGTTCTTTACATAGCTAGTCACGATGTAAACGGTGATTTTTAGGAAGGAAATAGTGTAAAATAAGGAAAACGAGACAACTATATACTTACCTACACATATTTGCACTATCTGTACTACAATTTATGTACAATTAGTATAAATACTCTTTGCTCCACTATGTACACACGTAGGTACGCAACAATGAACCAACCAACGGAACTTCACAATCAGTTTAACATTAGCTCACTTAACTATTATTTGTGTAACGATATACTCAGAACAGGAATACAAGTAAGGATATATACCTATACAATAAATGTACAACAACCAAATGTCGGGGATGATGATGATGATGGTGGTGGAGTTGGTTAAGTCTCACTTATAACATCGGTCAACACGAAACCTCACGCTGTGATTCAACATCATGATCTAGTACCTATATAATATACCCATGTACTATATAACTATATACTTATACATTTTACAAGGTACATGCTGTACATATTGCAACTGATGTTATATAGCAATAGCAAAATAATATATGATGATTGTTTGTATACGTATAGTAATATACATATAGAATAGTCAAAATCTTATAGTTAAAAGTTTAAGTTGCATATTATAATAAGTACGCCCAGACATGTAGGTATTAGAATTATACACAGACTGTTGTGTATTACTATTACTAGTAGTCTGTTCTCTTCATTAAGAGTCTCCGTGTCCTAAAAGATAAGATAATGGGACGTGGAATTGAGGATGCAGTGCAACTTTGTTTTATGCATGGTAGTAACATACAGAGGAATAGGAATGTAAGTATTATATAATATATTGCAATTTCTCTGTGTGTGCGATTCACTTGACTTTACTATAACGAAAATATTTTGCAATCTTTGTTCAAAGCTCCGACAAGCATATTATTGTAGTAATGCGCAAACAAAAAATTGCAACTGAGATAACAGGAAATCAGCATATCTTTTAAAAGTTTATTTACTGCACACGTTGTATGTAGCATAGACATGCCACATGAGTAATGCATTGTACAACATGTGTATCAAAAGTCTCCTCCATGAAATTACTGTAATACCACCACCACCAGAATACTCACACACGCAGAGATTGAGATAATGCTAATGTTGGCGCATTTATTTTTTATTTTACTTGTTATGTATTATGTATGGCTATATTTTATATGTATCACACAAACGATCTTATTAAGCAAAATGTATTATTCCGCAGAAAATTGCAAGAAGAAAATTTAGCAAAAGCCTGCAACAATTTGCAAGCGGAATGTATAAGTAGTTGTTGTTATACTTTAGTAAGTATAAAGTGCAACCGTACTTTTGTTAATGGGGCAAACAAAAGGCAACGGGAATGCTATGAGATAACATAATTTAAATCCCTATATAATACTACACTAATGCATTTCAAATTGGATTATTACTCACAGCATGTCACTTTAATACTAGTACACTTAAAATGCATATTTTATTATTGCTTTTATTACGCTACACATTGCGTCAACTTTCCTGCCTACCACCTATGAAATTCATTCATTTGTCGTCTACAAATAATAATGATAAAAATTAAATACTTCAAATCTATTAGTAATAGGTAACGTAACTTTCTGTAGTGCAGGAATATTCCCATAAAGATGACCATTGCAACAGAAAAGCCGACAGGACGGCTAATGTTTACTTTTCCGAACATTTGCATTATAGTATAATAGTAAATCATGGGATTTTTTCATTATGACATTCCTGTACATTATTACAATAAAAAAGGGATGTGTTGTGTGCATTGCATGAAGTATAAAAGAGCGACACGAAAACTTAAGACATCATGATGTCAGACAGGACACGTACACAAAAAACGGATTTGAATACCGGGGAAGAAACTGGGAAGTAATAAATGTATTCCTTAAAAAGAAATTTTTAAATATAAACAACTCATACATGCCCATGCCGTGCCGTGCCCCCGTGCACTAAACACATATTAGGGCAGAGATACACGTTAAGGTCAATTGAGCACAGCTTTAGTTTACTACTGGCGTGGTCCAGTAGTCCTTCCCAAATGTATCATCCTCCCTCCTTCTTCTTCTTCTTCTTTCAATTGCTCTTTCTCTCTCACTGAGAAGAAGAACGACTGAACAAACAAAAATAATTTTTTGTACAGATTTTCACTATAAAATGACTTTTACATGTTGCATGTCTCTCTCAAGTCTCAACTGTAACTGTTTAGCAATTTTGTAGTATAAAAGTATTATTAAAGCGATAAAAAAGGGAGTTAATAATCTTACACACGCACTGAGACTGAGAGAATGTGTGGAATCTGCAATTATGAATAGTACGTGTGTACAAAAAGAATGTGTTAGTGTGTTATCTAACGTATTGTCAAGTACTTTTTCTACAATTCCGCGAATCAAGTTTCAGCTCACGAATCTGATCGATGAATCTTGAAAAAAATGGAACAATGCTAATGTTTTACGGAGAAAAGTGATCTGCATATCTGTCATACATGAAAATTTCTATATTTTATGCCTTATATAAGTGCTTATCGTTTGCTGGCAAAGATTTTAAGACTCACGTACCTTACCAGACACTTATTTACACGTAAATATTTCACTTGTGCATAATATTCCATTCAAATTGCACAGAGGGATGATGATAATAGTTTTAAGAATTTCTACCTACAGTATGAAAGTTGTAAAGGTAATGTATGGCTACATTAGCTATACTGTACCTAGAAATTACCTATTTGCTAACGTTTACCATGTAGATTTACGTTAGTAGCACAACATACCGACAAATGTACAATACAACTTAAAGTAGGAGCAAAACAGTTGAAATTTAAGTGTAGTAAGAGCAGCAGCAGCGGATTGAGAGGATTGCATTAAAATGAATAAGCCATTCGGCATACAATGAGCTCTGCATTCCGTCGTAGGACGTTGCCTTCACAAGAGTAGGCTTTTCTTATATTATTCCCAACTCCATCCAATACACAAGTATACACAGACACATAGAAATACAGTCCGAGTCTTTTACTAACTTCCACTTGTTTCGCTTTTAGATTTTTTTATGATGCCGTGTCTTTTCCTTCTGTAACAACAAGTCTACCGACTCTATTTACTAATCTCCACGTATTTCTTTATCTCTGTGTGTGTGCACCACTTCATAATCCGTAAATGACCGACTAGGTTACGTTACAACTTACAGCGGTCATCATAAAAAGTTTTTTTGTAAACTACAGATATATGTACTGCAACTATTTTGTATTATTTCTGTTTAAGGATGACTTGAAACCGCTATACGTTTACAATGTCGTCCATAATAGAATACAATTATTTTTTGTCCACTACTAGTAACTTACAAAAGTATTTTTTAGTATAGCTGTATCCGTATCATTTGGCCTTCCTTAAATTTAATATCTTCGTACAAAACACGAAGTACAATCAATGCACGTGTATCTTTTACACAGGGCAATTATACACACGGTAAAAACTAAAAGAACATCAATTAGTATTATTTTGCCAAGTTCGTTCATGAAAATGAAATAAGTGCTTATTATAATATACACGCAGCATAATTTTACAATGTCTCCAGTCTTGCTGTGTCTATGTGTGTGGATAAAAAACAATCCTTAGCCAATTATTGTATACATATTAAATACAATTAGCTAAAGTAAGTTTTTGTATGCAATTCCTTAATAGAATTGTATGAAACAATCTTATAATTTATTCAAAGACCCTTACCTACACAACTAAAGTAGTAGCACATTCACTCAATGTCAGGTACATGCTCTGACGGACAAATCTGTGAATCTCCTGAGTACACAAAGGTATTGAGATATACAAATGGACATTGCAGACAACAATTGCATCTCTCCGCATGTAAAAGTAACTACACATGTAGTAGAAAATTCAAAGACAAACAAAAAGTCAAGTCTTATTCTTATCTTGTCTTTACTAGTGTTGTTGTTGTTTATGTAAAACTGTTTTTAGATATTCTTTGGCTATTGGTCCTAGCATAGCTATATAGCATCCCAATCACAACAGTAGGAAATCCGAAGCAGTATATACAGGCAAAACATAATAGTTTTGTAAATAGTAAGGAAGAAGAAGAAGAAGACGAGAAACAAAAGTAGGGAGTACTATTACGTATATTATAGGAAGACTTTAAAAAAATCCGTGCTAAGGAACTTGGCTGCGTTACTTATCTTTTTACACATACGATGTGTACAATAATGGAATACATGCCGTTTGCCGTGGGGGCATGGAGCTAATAAAGAAAAGACGACGTGTGTGCAAAAACATGAGTGCAACAGGTGGTTGTTACAGACTCTTTATATTTACAACAGCATACTTTGTAGTATTTCCAGTAGTATAGTACCTATGCATGCAATATTGAGTTAGTTTTCCTATAGCCGGATATAAGTAGAAATATCTTCTAACAAAATTATGGCAGAACTACTTCATATTAAGTATAAAGAAGATATATAGAGTATAGCTGTACTTTTATCATTTATATAGAGTTAATGTGAGACTATATTATCGTCGAAGAAAGATTCTCGTGAGATTGATCTCTGTGTATGGGAGAAACATTGGATTTCTACTTTACACCCACTGTGTACATTTCTTTGACTGGTTTTTGCCAATTTTCGTAAAAATACGAACTCTAACTGCTTTTTACTCTACTGTCATGTTTTCACTCCCTTTTACCATCCAGTTTTTACAAGCTTAGCCGTATATAAAGTTTACATGAGAGATTGAAATGATGGCATGATGCCTGCTTTAGTAGAAATTACATTACAAATAGTAGTAAAAACCTTGTGAAGGTAAAATATTATATTATTTTGCTTATCATGCAAGTGTATCTACTGCATTTAACGTTTTCCCTAGTACTTTTCAGTTTTTATTGTCCGAGATGCTTTTCTTTATCGAAATTAGGCTGATTTAAGTAGAGTTCTTTTATAGGGTGGATATTATTTGTATGTACCAGAGCAATAAGTAAAGGAATATATTATTTTATTTCTGTGGTAATTGACTCTTGGTGGTAGAAAACATTTTTCTCTTCACCTTTTACTACTACTTGTGCAATTCACGATTATTTTATTCACTTGAGTGCCCAAGTTGAGCATCTTCGTGTATTCAAAGTGCCGGATGAGTTACTCCGAAAATTTCACAAGACATGCCATCACGGCAAGACTGCTTTATTAAAAAGGCAATGCAGCAGACTGACATGACATAATCAACAAAGTGAGATCACTCCCTTCCCTTGCCTTTCCTTTTGCTTCTTTAGGTATAAGGCATAAACTTGGCTTTGGCTAATTCTTTTTACAACAGAAAATCCTTTGCAACAAACAAGAAGAATACAAACAGAACACTCTCATTCTTGACTTGATTCTGCTCTCCTTTTACTTTATTTAATTTCATTCCAACATTCTACTATACTACAAATAAATGGTAAATGAGCGACTTACTTTAAACTACATACAAAACGAAACAGTTGTGGTATGAAATAGAATGGTGCACAATTTCTGTGGTAATTTTGCAGCAGGAAGTGCAATTTTCTTGGTCGCTTCAAAATAGGCTAAAATTAAAAGCGTGGATGTGCATGTACTCTACGCAACGGGGACGCGGAATGAAAACATTTCAGTTTTTTCTTCCGACGCCAGTTTCAGTCATAGCTGTGGAGACAACAACAACACCAGGCAGGCGAGCCATGAACAAGATAATCATAATAATAGACATGGTACACATAAGAAACTTTATATACAAACTTAATATTATATTACTTATACATACATTTATAAGACTACTGTATACGTATTTATTTTTCTTCTTTCTAAATATATACCACAAAGATTTTTATTCTGGTATATACAGCATTATTGTGAAGTGGTACAATTGCAGTATTTTTAAACAAAGTCCTTAATACTTGTATAGTAACAGTCCACTTGAAAAACTCTTCAACTGCATACTACTACATACACAGTAAACGCAATATAACTGCGAATGCAATGCTTTATACGAAAATAAGTGTATGAATGAGAACACAAAGAAAACATCATACTGTGTGTGGATGACTTATTGTGTGCACAGAGTTTGAACTTGCATGATAGTCATCACATCTTTAATAACGTAATAATGTGTTGTAGTTGTAATTTCAACAGAATTGGTGTACAGTACAGATCACACATTATTTTTAGAAGCAGATTAATAAAAAAGAGTTGCCAGCAACACACAGCACAGTTGTACTTGTAATGTTACTACAAGTAAGAAAGAAAAGTAACTGAAATCAACAAGAATATCAAGAGCAACAACTTAATACACTGTACATTGTAGTAAAAAGTGAAGAGGCAACAACGGCAACAACGGTGATGATGATGACGAGAATATATTATTATTATAGGTACTTTAGTACACAAACAGATAAGTAGTGGAGCGTATATGTATGGAATGACAAAAGATTCTCAGTCAGTATCGTCTCTCTCACGGCATAGAAAACAAAACGTGGTCCGAGAGAAAACCTCTCCTTACCAACCACACATTTCTATACACAAGCTGAGTTTTGACTGATTACAATAAAAGATAATAATTTCCCAGAATCCACAAACAGCAGCAACAACATTTCAAATGACGGATGCCTCACTTGAATCTCTTTATTAATCCTTTTGGCAAATACACCTCACATATTACTATAATGCGTATGAAATTACTTTTAGTATACCTAAGGGAAATACATCAGTTAATTTCTTTCATATGTAAAGTATGAAATAATTTGCTGCAATATTCGCTAGATATAATTCTGAGAGACTGAGGGAAAATAATTTCCTAAGTGAAGCTCGAAAGAAATATATTGGATATAAACGCATCACATTTAGAAGGCTATAAAGGTTTAAATGGTATATCTCTTTTCTGTCCATCAAAATCATTTCAATTCGCCAACCAACAAATCATCATCCATCCCCTTCTTCCTTCACTTGACAATGCAAAGTTTTGCTTTTTCTTTCACTTACTTTTACACTTACAAGTACTTACTGTATACACAACAACGTTATTAAACTCAATTCCTTTAAATTCATGCACCTACGCATTTCCTTTGTTGTTGTTGTGTTTTGTGTGATGTTTATATGAAATGAGAGTGTCCCTGTCATTACATCGCAAGCTGTTCCTTCCTTTTCTTATCTCATGCTCTACTCTTCTCTCTGGTCAATGGCCAAAACTGACAACAGACACTGCAGGAAAATTAAAGATCTAATAACAATATTAAATGCATAAGTATAAGTATAAGCTTTTATTGTTTAGTTGGCAGTAAAACATTAGCATAAATAACGAACACTTCCCGTACATGTAATTTTACCAATATTTTACAATAGGTACGTGGAATAATTATACTGTAAATAATATTTAAAAGTGATATGTACTAATTTAACTTAAAATTATTATTGTATTTTAATTAGACCACCACATCCGAAACTTACAATAATACATGGGTGCTCCCGATGTGGTAAACTTTGTGGGGTTAGAATTTATTTTCTTGGAACACGTATAAAAACTGATTACGTAGTATTTTCATTCTATTTCGAAGTAATTGCATGTGTAATATTCAAAAGAAGCTTAAAAAAGATTTTACGTAATGTCCTGGTATGTTGATTGATATTCGTCTAATTGTAGTATGCAAAATGTTTTAACATTTGCTCTACAATCAATTTCTTGAAAAAAGTAGGTAATATGACAGATACACAGATACATCCATCATAGTGATAGTAATAGTAGTCGAAATCAATTAAGTTCAACTTTTTTGCAACAATTACGTGATAATATTTTCCTGTATAGCGAAACAAGGATTTACAACCATATTTCATTTATTTACAAGTATGAGAGAAACAAAAAAGTAATTTGCGATTTGTAGTCAAATTAGCAAAAGGAAACTTCACATAGTAATATTTTTTGTTAATAGAAGATTGATACTTACTTTATGTAATTAGAAGTAAATTGCTATTCTACTTTCGAATCGATTTGTAATTGTTGTATATGTATAGTTGTAATAATCTAGGTATAAAGTAAAGACTAGTATTTAGGCAACCTGTGTTTTTGTGTCTAATAAGCCAAAGTTGCTATTCTTCTGTACCAGTGTAGCAGTAGGTAAAGGTAATCTGGTTTTTAGCTCAGTTTTTTCCGTTTATCTAATTTTCTTACCACAAAGTTCTTTAGTTTAAGTTATCACAGCAGCAATTCAGCATAATGCAATTAGCTTCGAATATATTAAGTTACCTTGACTTATTTCACAGGGAAAATGTTAGCAGTCCGCTGTAGCTACTAGATTATTAGCTAACTACTAACAATAAGGCGTATTAATTCAAGTCAAACTTAAATAATGCTTTTAAATCCTAACTTGTTTACATATAGCTGCATAAATGCTAAAATTGTTCTAACCCATGCTTTACATACGCATACAATTTCAACACACAAAACTACCAATTTCATTTATACTTACAATACCAAATACTATACTCTTACAAATAAGCTCAAAAACTCATTCAAATGACATAATATTCAAATCTTAGGCGCTGCAGTCGTTGATCTACATAATTTGCTATATAAATAAGAAAATTTTATTTCCAAGAATTAATGTAACCAGCGTCAGTTTTATGTGTAAATCAAAATCTTTTATAAAATACCTACCTCAGTAAAAAAAAATCATTAATTAGATATTTACACACAGCGAGAGTGTGTTATACATTTTAGATCTCAAAATAGATTCGACCTGTTGAAATATTGCGACACATATTAATTGCATTTCACCTTGAAATTCATGCCGATTTACAGTGATGGTTTGAGTATAGCTGATGTCCAACTATATTTGCAGCCGTACTAGTTTATTTACAAGTGTGAGAAAAGGTCTAGTTGTAATGAAAGTGAATTATGACTTGATTTGCTACTATTAGTTCACACTAAATCATCTCGTATCTGTTTAGCACATCTTTGATACAATTACAACTGAAGCAAGTGTGATGTGATTTGATTAAATGAAGTTGTACAACTACTACTACCACTATTTTACTTCTTTCTACAGAAGCAACAACAAGAAAGGTCGAGACAACACACAAGACAAAAGAAGAATATGCCTATGTGCACTTTTAGCAGCATAGGACATGGCAACTGTACATACAGTTGTATACTACTGATAGAGACGAGATAGGTCTTTCTCTGTGTGAGAGTGAATAGAAGTAGAAGCACGTTGCAAAAATCAGAGTCGCTTATCTAATTGAAGTAGTAGTAGTACAAGTATTTCTTTATTCTGCTGTGCTATCAGCATCAAACACTCTTTTAACTCTTAACTACAGAGTTTATTACGTTTTCCACTTCACAGTCTTCTGATTTTGGCATTACAATTTGGCATTACAATTCTTCTTGTGTTACTGCTGTTGCTGGGCTGGCTGACTCACAGAGTGACCGTTGCAAATGACTCTTAAAGTAAACCAACTAACTCTTGCTTTCAAATCAAGTCCTTTTAATAGGATAATATAACACAGTATACTATTACGCTTTTTTATACAAAGTTATATAGTACGTGTGTATATTAGTCTATATGGCCAATAATATTCTTTACACAAATTACACAGAGACAGACATAACATAATAGTTATTAGGAATAGTAATAATAAGTTGTAACTCTATACTGTCTGTAGATATATGCTACAGACATCAGAGAGACAGTAAAATGTAAACAAGTCTTTTAAAAATGGCCAAGACGCTTGCCAATCAGTTTTGCGACCTTCTCCCTCCATTCCTTACTTGTGTACAGAAAATACAGTGGAAAATGATCTGCGAACTAAAATATCATCATCAAAGCACATCGTGGAAGAAATTGAGTGGAAACCATTGCAAAAGTAACATGGATTTTACTGAAAGGGAAAAAATGAATTTTCTGAGTACATGATGGCAGTAGTCAGAGTCATCATGCTCAACATATCTCCCTCCCTGTACTTATACAAGGATGATACAACCTGAAATGACTTTTAGAGGACTGCTATTTAAAAAAATGTAATCTACCCATGGGCCAAATGTATCCGCCAATACATTTTATTTAAAATATTCCTTTGCTATATTCCAAAGAGGCATGCTTAGGTATATAAGCAGTGAATGCATTTGTAATGCACCTTATAGGCGTATGCTTTGCAGTTTAGGTAAAAGAATACTGTGTGAGCAAAAATATTGTTACAAGAACTTTTTCTTTGCTTCCACAAGCTGAATCAAATATTCTGTGTGAATGTTGTTCACTTTCTGTGTAGCATTATAGTATATTGAGCGTTTTGAATATTCAGCCAAGTTGACTCCTCTCGATTCGATAGAATAATTTCCAGTTTCAATTTCAATGCGAAACGGAGATGATGAAGCAAAATTAAATAACTACACTTTCATATAAGGATGAGAAGCAAAGTCTAATAGCGAAACATATATCTCTCTGTATGTGAACATTCTTAGTAATATATTGTACTTGCACTCCCAAGCCGATGCATACCTTGACAATTGTAAATGTAAAACTCTACGGAGCTTGTTACTAACTAACTTGGCTATTAAGAAGTTCTGCCACAGATATATTATGCCTTGACTCCTGTTTTGTTCTCGTGAGTTTTTATTTTCCACTACAACCCAATCTCCATCTCCAAGTTTTTAATGCGTACATGAAAAATGTTGTAATTCCAGCAAGGCAAAGGTTTTTGCATGAATTGGCATTATAGAAGTAAGTACTGGTAGATTTAACACAACAGGCAGACATTGGTGGTGGTGGACGAGAGAATGATCTGCCCTGGTTGATCTTCAGTTGGGCTTGGCATTACTGAGCATTTGCTACTGCAACACATTAATAGACTCTGAGAGAATCAAAAATGAATAGAGACTGTAGTAATATCCCTTCACGATGTTATGTCATGTCAGTGCAGTCAGTAGCCAAGCAAGACAGACAAGGAAATCTCTACGTGATTTTGTGCTTGGAAATCACAAGGCGAATTAAATTTTTAAGACTCATGCCCTGTCATGTCAGAGCCATGCTGTGCTCCATACTTACACTTACACACACCACAGTCATCCCTTTTCAGTCACACTGCAATATTACACTTATGTAGACACACTAAATAAAAATATTCATACTAAGGTAACTAAAGTAGTCTTTTTCTGTCTGTAAAATGAAATAACTATTAACTCGGGATAAGTCTGACTCTGACTCTTCGCTATATGGATTGGCAATTTCCATTTACTATCTTTACTACTACTACACAAGAACTACGAATACAAGTAGTGGTGGTAGCTTCACAGATCACATTATTACATCCCATTCAGTTGCATCATCATCATCCTCACCTTCTCTGTACTCCTTTACAACCCTGCGTCTTCATTTTCATCATGAAGCATCATCATCAACAGCATCGCTGTATAAATTCCGACACTCTGTTACAAAGTAACATCATCATATCACATAATACCACACTAATGCACAAAGCATCCATATTAGTCAGTATACGTAGCATTTATAATATGTAGACTTTGTGTATAATATTAAATAGAAGAAGACTAACTATGTATTTAACTTGTAAGTAAGCCAAGCTTAAACCATCATCCTCCATACATGAGTTTGTACTTATCAAAGTATTTCTTAGCTCTCTCTCTCTCATCTCCATTAGTAGTAGTATAATATTCTTCTTCTGCTTTTTGGTATGGGGATTGTGTGTTCGTTTGTTATTATGTGCAGACAGAGTCGTTCGTATAGTCTAGCTGTCATGTGCATGTCTCTAATTTCAACTTCAGCCATCACATCCACAACATAACACCATTACCATGATCATAATATCACATCAACTCGAGTCGTGTTAAAATTACACTAATAATAATATTAAAAGCTATGTGTAAGAATTTACACAGGCAAAGAATCACTTGCTACACGGTTCAACCACTTTACTATATTACAGTCAACAGACAAATAGCTAATAAATACCTGCATGCTTGTCTTCAAAGGTCTTTAGACGCACACACAAGGAATTTATCCACACAACATCTAATAATAATGATTTTGATTTTTTCTGATTCGAATTACTCTTCGATTATATACACTCTGGAATTACTAGAAGACTCGCGGTACTAATGAATGTGCAATTTATTATTCAAATATTGAAATGCCAACCCTGTTGCATTTTCCATCATTCCTAAGTAAATAAATAACTCACAGACAGCATATTAGCATTACCATTAGCTTTAGACGTCATTTCAAGTCAGAATTTTTAATATTCACACTACAGCCAATCTTCAACCTACTATTGATAGAATAATAAAAATCTTTACGAAGAAAACGTTGAGCTTAAAAGGCAAGACGATCACACAGTATAAATCTGTGCATGGTATACGATAATAATAATATGTCATGCCATGTCTTTCATAGTCTTCACTTTTACTTTCGCATAATCTAAAATCTAAAGTGTATTGAATTATATATAGGTAGACATACACAGGTAAGGTATATAAATGCATACCTAGTGCACAAAAATATTTATTGGTATATCAAATATCATGGCATATTTTTCTTTGCTCTATCTAAGTGTTCTACGTGTAATGCAAGGTGCATTATAAAGTTATCAAGAAAAACTTGGATTCGCAATCAGCGTGTTAAGCCTTAAAGTGGCCAATCGACAAAATTTTACAATTTAACCGTCTAAATTATGATGAAACATTTTCCATCTACTATTTGCTGGCAATAAATGTTTTGTTGTGCCTTGTGTACAAAGCAGAGCCGTATTGAGTAATGGTAAAATATACCTAAGTCAGAGTATTAGACTCCACTAAAAAAGCTGTACAGTGCACAGACACATAAAGTTGTAAGATTCTAAGCCAAGGTAACATTATATAAAAACACTAGCAGAGTACTATATAGGTATATATTAAATATATATTTCTTATGACTATACTAATAAATATGAATTGACTCCTCTGTGTGTATAGTGCATATCTAGAATGTATATTGTGAATAAAAGTAGAAAAGTAATGATATAATAATGTAATGGCTAGTGACGCCAGGCAGACCAAACCATCTTGACTAGCAGCATAACAAAGTTAAGCTTTTAAATCAATTCGATTGCTGCATTCAATTGGCTCGTCCACTCTTTTTCTTAGACATACCATGATGCATACGTATTTCTATAAGACAAACTTCAAAAACAGAGACATACACACAGCAAGTAATGCTTAAAAGCTCAAGCTGTATCTACTTATTATTATCATTACTCTCTGACTTATACAGTAAGACATTCTACACCTATATTATTTATATGCTGCAGTTTGTGCTTATTAATAGGGTATACTACTAGTAGTGCTGTTGTGCAATATAAATGGCTTTTTAAGCAATTCTCCAAGTTTTTTATCAGATGTTACTTACTTTACTACTTTGGTGATACATGGAAGAAAAAATTGTAATTGTCAGCAAATTTTTTACTACTACATACACACAGAGGCAGTCTTTCACTCTCTGAAGAAGTCTCTGCTCTGAGCTGAAGCTAAAATAAACTATGAGGTAATAGGCAATAATAGTCGTTACTGTTGCTGAAACTAAGCATGAATGAATGAAAGACTTGTCTGTGTGTGCATAACATGATTATGATGAGAGTGATGGAAGGAATTTCATCCGGAAGTCACACAGATGAAGTTATATACTTAGTCTGTCGCTTGAGTTTATTTCAGTGAGTTCGCCCTGCGATTATTTCACAGGAGAGCCCAATTACTTATGGAGATGAGCTAAGACATTACGACAACCTCATACACAGCACATACCTCCTCCTTCTATTACTAACACATACCTCCACGTGAAAGAAAATGTTAAATAAATACTATGTCTTATTGCTTGTCATGTCATATCGCCAAAAACGATTCATAGAATAGCATTCTGAATAATAGTAGCAAATACCAAAATGTAGAGAGAGGAGTATTGCAGAATTTATTCAACTTGCACTGTGTGGTCTTTGCATAGTTTAAAGGTAGTAGACGTAGGCAAATAAGGCAGAGCTACTACCAATCCTAATAATGCGAATAAAATGTGACATTATAATTCCTACTTATATTATTCCTTAGCACACAGCGAGAATACTCCGACCGAGAATACCTTTTTCTTTTACCTGCTACTATAAAGGACGACGACAATGGATGGACATGTCAAAAAAACATCATCCATTTAATAATACATTATTTGATTATTGCACATACTCGTCGTAATAATATAATAAGAGAGGCTATGCTATGCAATCCTCGTGTAACTCAAAGGTGAGATAAGACTTTGAATGCTGAACACTCTCAGCCTTAATACACACACACAGAGTAAAAAAATATGTCCACGTTCCAAATTACAGTTGCTGTCCTGTCATGTGTCATGTTTCTCATGCCTTTTTACGTACTCCTCTTCTGAGATATATAAGTATAAGGTACCAGTGATGAAAAAGTAATTTGTGTGTGCATACTCCTCAAGTGAGTCAAGTCAAATGACAGTTTCATTTTAAAGCTTGGCCCGTATCGTCATTGTCATCGTGGTCTCGTCATCATCATCATCATCACATCACCCTCACTCTCTTCCCTTATCTTTTTCCTTATCTTTTAGGCACAGATGGACATTCATTTCATTTCACTTGGCTCTTAGAGCAATACTACCATTGCTTTTTCGTCCTCGAGCTCAAAAATGCACTTGGTCACGCTGTAAGTTGACTTGTCGGAATTAAAATTCACACATGCCCTACAACACATGATATAATGTGTGAGTAGTATATATTAGGTGCAAAAAATGTGTACACTCGTATAGGTACACATCTACATAGTAGTATGTAGTAGTAGTCTTAAAGCGGCTTCTAGAAGTGGTAATGATTTGCAAGTGAAAAAATAACAAAGGCCGGTATATCACATTATTTCAGAGAGAGACACATCTTGCTGTGTGTGATTTCCTTCTTTGCGTACGAATGCCGTTGACCATTGAGTATGTTATAGAGTTTTGCACTGCAGGGATACATCATTCTGCATATATGATGGTTTATTTACATTGGAATTGCATCTTGTGTATGTGTGCAATGAAATTAATGTCCTTTCAATATGTTTACCGTAGCTGAAGCGATGTATCTCTCTGAGAATTGAATTAACAATGAAATCTTGTGTGTTTTGCTTAGGTAATAGTATTATCTGTGTGTGTGTGTGCATTATACAATTTTTCATCTGTGAAGAACAGATAGATTGATAAAAGTCAGTTTGTCTGTCCACATTCCATTCGCCTTGCCTGTGAATTCTTGAAGCGACTTTGGATTTTGCATTAAATAACTTTCCTGTAAAGATCCTTGTGCTATCACTATTAAATCTACGGTTGTTCACGTTCTGTATAATATACGTATTATACTAATAGTACAGTAGTAGTGCTACTAGTACTAATACTCACTGCCCATTATGATAATAATAATATTATACGAAACTAAGCAGTACAACTGCACAAAGACATTATGCATATTACGAGAGTCAGAGTCAGGAGAAATGTTTACTTTCAAACTGCCGGAACATTTCTTCTCAAAGGAAGAAGGATTATGGAGCCGACATTCGTTTTACAATCAGTTGCATTTTCGCATTGTACACATTTACTCTCTTGACAATTAGTCAAGTCACACATATGCAGATATACATGGCAAACCAATGCAACGAGATAAGTTCTGCCGATATAATGATGACGGCTTCAGAAATTCCGTAATATATTCTTTACAGCCTCTACACAGAAGTATATGGTCGCAATAAGTACAGTAATAAAGTAACTATTCGTAGAGGTAGTAACAGTTACACGTTATTATTGAGTTGACCTCAACCCTTTAAACAGCAATAAAATGGATGTCACTTTCAAGTTACGTTTTTTTTCACAATAATATGTGTAAAAGAATGCTCCAAAGTCATTGATTCTTCTTGGGATTGCAATTGCAAAGAATCAATAAGTGGAATAGCTGCAACGAATTGCTAATGTATTTATTTTGCACACACATACTGGCATTTCAGTACAATAATGCATTTTACATTACAATCCAATTGATATAGTGCCTACTGAAAAGAATAATAATCAGAAAATACCCCAGTGTGTTGTAACAATGGAAATTGTTTTTGTGCATGTGTGTACTTCTGTGAATGTGTCTTAAACAGAGTTTTTTCAATGTCGCAGTATAATTCACAGTACTGAGTGAGTCTAATAAAAAGCACGCACAAATTTATACCAGGTATAGGTATAGCAAATTATAATGAATGAACAACTGTGGTAATACTATAATAGGTATAAAACTATCATTGCATTAATCTCAATTATTTTGGCAAACAAACATCTCTGTGAGGCTTTTACGCTTTGTCCATTCCAATTTGCTGTGACCAATGATTTACTACCTTAACTTAAAAGTATATGTACTTTTATAGATAAGTAGTAAGTAACATTTGATAGAAAGAATACTACAACTGTACGCAAGATTCAAATTAATACATTTTACTGTTTAAGTATTCAGATTGCAAGTACATTCGAATGCAGTACTTAATAGATTGTTAGAGTTAAGGAATATTATAGCAGACAGTTAATGTCACGCAAAATGAAAAGCCTGACGATTCCCGTGGTGGATTGCTTAAGACGAAAGAGTGTGCCCGATGCAAATGAGATAAACTCCCAAGTTGTCAGTCAGTCTTGCATTGTGTACAAACAGAAATAAATAATTAACCTTCCTCGAGTCAAATCAAGTCTAACACCAATACACCAACTGGAACAGTTTCTAGGTCATCAATCCTTTAACAAATGCACTAATTGTTTGAGTACAAACGGTACATTACTACTTTATAACTACAACAGTATAATGATAAACACACAAATGTATTCTAAACTTTTACATAGAAAATTCTCCTATTATTATTATATTCTTTTCTCTACGTGTAATTTACCATTTCAATTTAATTTATTTTTATTTCATTCTGTTTATTTAGGGTCTAGCCATAAAAGTCTCCTTTAATGTACTTAAATATGTACATAAATACGCTGACCTTTAAAAATGCATTGTGATTTTTATTGGGTTTGTTACTTACTTAGTACCAGAATGAACTTAAGAAATTCATACGTTTTCTATGGCAAGGTATAAGTAAATGCTATGCAAACATATTTTCTGCTGAATATTCTATGACTTTAAGTAAATGTATTGATGCAAATATTTGTACCTGATTTCTTTTCGTGCTTTGAATGCCAAAAACGATGCAAATTTACGCTGTGAGCACGTTTATATGTGTATTGTAGCTCAACAGTGAATAAATAATGCTATTGTCACTCCCGTCTTTTCATAGTGCAAAAATCCCTACACTACATAGTATAGTACTACGTTGTATATAATGGAAAGAGGACGGAACGAAGCCAAAATGAAATAATATCATATTATTATTTGCATATAAAGATGCATTCTTTACAAGACAAGTAAGAAAATGTGATTTTTTGCCAAGAACGCTGATTGCGAGTATAAAGAGTCTTTTCTGAAGTTGACTTGTAGTAAGTAATAGTAATAATATACGTTAGGCTTATATAAGTCAAGCAACGGATGGCAATTGTCAGTTTGCGGAGGTATGGAATAAAAGTAATGGACATTATTGTTATAAACCATACATTTACTTAGGCATCATACTTAATATTACTACTACTACTTACTATATAGCAAGCTTCTGCATAAAAATGTACACAAAGGAACAAACTGTGGACTGTGGACTTCAGTATATAGTGGAAACATTTTTATATCTGCACAAGTACGGTATTAGGCTGGAGACAAGCATCTGAAACGAGTAGTAGCGATGAACAGACATCAAAAAAGTTTATCTGTATACATTATGTCTGTGTGTACGAACGAACGACGTATGCATTATTGTCATGTTGTATTGTGCAGAATGAATGAATATTATTTCCTCGTTTGTTGCCTTAGTTCAATTGAGTTGAATGAATGAATGTAAGCAAAACCTTGTATTAGTATACATTACCTTCCTTTGCCTTGGCACGAAATAGAAAAATAGCAGTGTGTGCAGCATAAACGACAACGACTGCTTCTCTGTGCCATAAAACACTACAAAGGACTTTATGGAAAATATTCCGGCACATATAAGTAAAGTGTCTACGAACGTTTACCTTTTTTGCCTTTTATTAGCAGCTTAAACTTAAACTCACAGGACAAATAAAATGTTTTGCAGGAGAAACGTATACTACCTTCTTTAGTTATATATTTTATATCGCAATGAGATAATTCAGCAAAGAGCTTATGTAGGTAGGTATGTAATTGAATTTATTGTAGTAATGCTTATTCTCTAAGGTAGAATGACTTATATGAATCTATGTGCAATAACATAAGCGTGTTCTGTGTTCATAATGATGATCCTTGCCTCAGACAAGAAGACAGTCGATGAGAGTTAAGCTAAACAACCTCAAAGAGAGCAATGTATTACAAAACAACAATTGCATTGCATTTCGTCGTAAATATTGTACACACAGGAAAAACAACGGGATTTTTAATACACTTGAGGGTATTTCTCGTCTTGTCTGTGGTAAATCTCTAGTCTGACTTCCACAGATTTCTCCGATAACTCAAAACCCATTTCACATCACACCCTACAGAAAAGCTAACCTCTCTGAGACTTCCCTCGGTAGCAATAGAAACTTCTTAAAATCCATTTTACCTTTTTAAGCAAGTCATTTGTAAAACATGTCTCTTTTCAAGCTTATAATAGACCAAACCACCCATAAAATTGGCAGTGTGTATAAAACACATACAGGCAATGAACGAGCTAGCTGGTTTATCTGTCAACCGTAGTATTATGCCTTGTGGCCTACGTGGAGTAATACAACCAGCCATTTGTACAAATAAATTGTTTAGCAAGCCTCCCACACGTTAATAGAGTCACTCACAAACACACAATACATAAACAAACTACCCTACGAATACTATAACGTTAATTTTAAATACCTACCTACATAGCCAGCTTAGTTAGTGCAGTTTGTATGTAATATAGGGAAGAAATAATTAAACAGACAACTAACTGCAACGCTAATGTGGCCAAGTATAGTAATAAAGACTAAAGACAAGCAAGGCGTTCTCAGAATTTCAACTGTGCATACACCACACGACTGTCATAACACTCTCCGAGGCAATAATGAGCGTTTGAAATCGAGAAGACACACACACACATTACATATACATTAAATAGATTAGGAGACAGAGCAGATTTAACTGACATAATTGCCTCCATTAGAAACACACACTTTAAATCCACACATAAACACATACGCATGCAGAACACAATGGGAAATAGCTGTCGAGCATTAGTTTGTCTATTATTATCTGCAGTGCTATTGGAGTAGTACTACTAGTAATGTGTATTACATGTAAAATGTAATGAATGTACTGCAAGGCTGTTCAGACACTTAATACATGCACTATACACAAACAACAATGACAACAATTGCCTATAGGACAGTCTACAGTGTGGAGTTATTATTCCCTGTACTAATAGTAGCTTTTTATTTTTACACAGAGAGAAGAGTGTGTAAATTCTCTCTGGTGAGCGTCACACACATTCACAGATAAGCTATCCATATTCACGGTGTCAGACTGCAATTACAATTAGTGGCACATACAGACAAACTACTGACTTATCCGAAATGAAAACAAAATAAAATATATTATATGCTTGTGTGTTTTATGTCCTCTCCGCTTTGCTAAGTCTGCCTTTAATTACCTCAATAAATATTCTAATCTCTCAACAGTAAATATCTGTTTGTGCACAAAAAACAAGTCGTGTAAGTAGGCATTTTTATACAGCATTGCTATATAAATATGCTTATGAGAAATCTCGGGACTTTAAACACATCAATTAAATAAAAGAGTTAAATATAGCAAAGCACAAAAATTTTGTTAAGATTTTTAACATGTATGTATAGCCAATCATGCAATGCATAATAAGATGACTTAGATGACATAATTCTATAAGTACACATGAACTCAGCAGCGTTAACGTCGACTCTCTGTTTAAATAAATAGAAAATTAATATTACTATAGCATAATTTGAAGCAGGTAAATTAGCTACCCAATTGTAGCACCAAATTATACTAAGGATTTGTAAATTCATTCTTTTATAGAATAGGTATTGAATGCAATGCCATTTGATAGGGCTAGGGCTATAGTACAGAAAATTCTTTAGGAAATCTTTATTTGTACTTTGGTAGAAAATGTTTGTTTTGCTGTTGAAAGAAAGAATTTCTGTTCGACTCATCATCATAATCTTTAGCGCAGGGGGACATGGTCGCATTCAATCCCTATTCGACAGAGTTCTAAAATAATATTCCTCTATGCAATGTATAACTGAATAAGACGATATTGTAGATATTCTTTTACACCAAGTGTCTCTTACGTAGTAGAAATGCAATGTTACGTGTGCAGAAGAAAACTGTAACGAACTTGAACTTCTTGTGAGTGAATGTACTACTTGTTCGGCACAAACCGATTTTACATTTTCTCTGCGTTCTGTATTATTTTGTTCAGTTATGTAGTAACCACTATGTAACTTTGTGTAGTATGGACTAGTCTACACTTTCCGCACCGGGAATAACGGTAAGAACGTGTAAAAACTATTTGGCTGTCTCGTGTTGTCTCTGTGCTAGTCTGTATGTGTCTCTGAGTTGAAAACTGGAGAGTGGAAAAACGACAACAACAAACTAAGCAGGAGGATATGGCAAATTGCCATGGCATGTGCCATCAAAACTCCTGTACGCATCCATCTAGATGTTCTTACAACGTGTAGAAACAAACGGTAAAGAAAATTGTGAAGTCTCTGTGAGAATGGCTTGGAAAAACGTTCAGTAGACATACTATTCGGGTATATAGAGTGTGTGTGGCAAAGGAAACGGGTGACTTGACAAAATTTTTGTAAATGCTTAAAATGCATACCAAGTATAAAGAAATGTGCTGCTTGTCTTTTGCTCTGATGATTCTTACACAATTATTCCGTTACAAATGAATGTGTGGAAATGAAATGGCCATGTGAGTTTTATCTACGATCTTTTCTACTTCTGTACAAAACCTGCTTCTTGGGATTTCTACGAATTTCCTTTAAAGCACATTCAATTTAACTACAAACTACATACTACTCTAGTTTCTTCGGAGTGTGCAAGTGTACACATAAAATAACATGTGCAATGCAATGTGCAGTCGATGATTGCATACCAAAGCTGAATTTACATTAGGTTTACTATAGTAGCATAGATTTCGTACTTGTACAAAGTATTGCTGCAAAAACACCAACTGATTTCCAGCTTTGAGAAAAAGAAAAGCGAAAAAAGTAACAAGACTGTTTGCGAGGATTATTTATACGTTACTTACCGTCAATTCCAAATGTAGAAACAGAAATTCCGGTAAAGAACGACTGGGAATGATGATCTCATATAAGGAAACAGAGTTGTACGCAGTTAGCTGTAAATATTTCTTTTCTGTTCGTACTTTTCGTCTCTACACAAATAATATTATGAGTAGGTAAGTCAATCCCGGAAAAAGTGTTCTCTCTCAATCTCTCTCTCTCTCATTCACATGTAATGTGTTGGTTTTACTACGTTACTACGTGTAGCCAGTTTAGTTTGACTTGTTACTATTTCCAGTTTGCTTATTTAACATTTACGCATCGGGTGAAATGCAAAGCATGCCAAATTGCTTTGTCAACTAGAGCGCTTGCCAAAATTCCCGAATGAAAGTGCAAGTTCAGCTGTTGCAATGTTATACAATATGGAATATATTTACGGAAGTACAAAAAGACATTCGTTTGCGTATAGTACAGTTCACATATATCACTTAAGATTGGACTAACTGTTTTCAAAGTCCTTCACATATATGTAAACACATCAAGTTGACTTGTTGGATGATTATGGCTCTATAGAGAGAAAAAGACACGCGAGACGATGATGATGAAGATGATGATGTTTTTGTTCGCTCTCCGTGGCAAGTTTAACGACACTGTGTGCCAGGCCAATTAAACTATGCAAGTACAGAAGAAGTAATACAAACTCTCATTCAACACACAAGTACAGAGAGTGTAAGTAAACACGCTGTACCAAATACTTCGACAAAAGTCACCGTATCCAATCCAAGCAAAGTTTTTGTTCTTTTCGTGATTTTTTCTTAGGGTTTTTCGTGTTCATCTATTGGAAAACCCAAGTAGTATTTATAGATGTATTTTTATCTTCAAAAGTACTAATAATGATAAGAGTCCGCTAATGAAAAGACAACAATAATGTTCACCACTTCAAGTAAATAGTATAATGCTTTTCTTTTCATTCACAATCTTCACAAACCAGAGTTTCACTTGCCAATCCCATTCATTACCACGATTGTGTGTTAAAGCACATGAGCCTTATCTGTACGTGTTCAGCTTAAAAGAGCAATTTTCCGGTTTGCCGCAATCAACACGATACTACATACGAAACGACAACACAGTACTTATGTACCTCTTTCAGTGCAAATCAAGAATCTATGAAGGTATGCAATTCACAACACAGAACTTGGGATGGATAATGTAAACGATGGAAAAACGAGCTGTGTGCAGTAATAGAGCAGTCACCACAACAAATGAAGCAAAACAGTTGCGTGGACGACTTTTAGTTAGAAATGAAATAACAATTCACTTCTTATTGGTAATGTTCATTTGATTTTACACACAACACGTAGTAGTACTCCAACAGCACAGTATCTATACGTGTGAGAGGAGGTGTCTTTGAAAACTGCAGGCAGCAGGTCTCAAATGTTTGTCAATGATGCAGTTTCTGTTTTTTCTATACTTGAAAGTTTTTCATACAGAGTCGACAAACACACAGAAGTACTCCAAAATCAAATCGTCGTGGTTTGGATGAAAGAGTTATAAAAGAGAATTGAATCAAGCGTGTTGTTATAAGTGTCTGGAAAAGAACAGCAGATGTTTTGAATAATATGGTGATGTGAAAAGGCGAAAGTAATACGCGATGATGATGATGGTGATCAGAAACCGCAGAAAATGTATTCAGAAACCAAAATGTTACTTTAAGAGTAGCAAACAGTAGTTTTGTTCAGATGCATCTTGGAATATGTAACAGACACAATTCTGAATCACTTGATTTACTTATTATTCTAATAACAAATGCAACGCGTCTCAAGTGTACGACTATTTATTAGAAAGGGGCACACTCTCCTACTTCTACCACTGTAATTGTAAACTGCACAATATTTATCATTAGATCAAACAAACAGCACAGTTTACAGTAATTCACCATTCAGAGTACAAACAAACAATCCCGTTCTCCAATCCAATCCAAAAATGCACCAGTGCAATAATTAAAGTAAGTGAACGCATGCAGCACCTGCACTTACTAAAATTGCGAACAAAACTATTCAAGAACGTGTGTGTGTAGAAAGAGAGAGATGAACCAATCCAAAATTATTTTTCTAATGCGTCTATATTTTTCCTAGAAGAAAAACCATAGACGATAGAACCGTTGCGTGTATTTCTGCCGTTGACAAACAGACGCGAAAGTTAGATTTTTCTAAAGAGAGACAGACACTAGTAGAGAGACACAGAGAATGTGTATTTTATTGGCTACTCTCGTAATGTTTGGTTTTCGTCCGTATTATTAGTAGTAGCAGCGAGAGTGAATTTCCACAAGTATACAGATATACTACGACATTGACGTGACGTGAGAGAGTAAATTGACGAGAAGAGACGATGGTGACTTGACTGCCGACGAGCGACTGAAAGAAATTGCTAGCCGACTGCATTCACCCTCACTCCACCACACTTACTTTACTTTCTACTATACGTGTAAATGTAGACGTACACGCGAGTATTGCATTTACCCTATCCTTGGTTTCTACTACATGAGAAGTACATACTACATACACAGAGAGTAAGCTTTTGGACTCCCTCTCAAACCATTTATGTGTACACACACAAGTTAGCTCGTAACGAAGAGAATGGTTAAAAAGATTCCAAACAACTATATACTTGTACTACTCCCTCAACTCTAACTCTCCTGTGTACTACTAATACAGCAACGTATGTGTGTGTATCCTCCATACACTCACGGAGATCTTATTTGATTCTTCTCTAGGGATGCTGAAGCTATAAGAGCTGCTTGCTGTGTGTGGGGAAAGAGAAACAGGGATGGTTGTGGCTTATACGAGTAAATTTACTGATACAGATGCCAAGCAAGCAGGAATATACAATTAAACCATGCTATATCTCTGAAAATGTACAGAGTGGGATATATTAGAGGCAGAACACGTTACATGATGAAGTTCACGAGTGCAGTGTGTGTATGTGTAGCATATCTGGATTAGTGAACAGGCACAGAGGTCTTCTGGAGTAAGAAAACTTCAGTTTGTGTGTGGATCTGCTGGCTTTACTACTAGCTTTGCACTTTATGTATACATTTAGTATACAGATGTATTTCTCTCTACCTTTCTGACTGGATTGGTGCTTCCAGCAGCAGCTACTACTATACTATGCATAATACAGTGAAGGAAAGGAAAAGCAGTTCCATTTTATTTCTGTCTAATGCAGCATAATGTGAATTCATCTGGACTTGGGATTGTATATGAGACATGAATTCAGTATAGGACTAAGGAGAATATAAAAAGCACCCTTGACTCCTTTCTTCGTCTTAAGATTTTCTCAAATCCACTTGACTGCTACTTCTGCACCACTCCTATATAATGTATGTACGCGGTAATGCTCCCTTTTCACAGGAACGGCAAAAGCAAATGAAATGAGACGGAATGGCATGTCACTCATGTGTCTGTGTGTATTTGTGTACATTTGTGCTTCTGATGCCATACTATTGTAAAGGTGTTTCTTTTCCTAAAATATATTTTCATTTTTCTTCCCGGTACAATTTGCTATCTGCTTCCGGAATCATTAGTCATGTCCGTATGTGCAGAATCGACACAGATTTTTCCAGTGAGACGAGTAAATTTCTGGGTATAACCAGTCTAGTCACTATTGCAATCGCACCCGCCTTCTTCCAGTTCATGCTGCATCACCACTACCACCAGGATATATACAAAAACAGAATTTTCTATGCAGGAGTTACTCTAGGGAAATAAACTTTTAGAAATAAATAATATCCGGTAATACAGGAGCAATGAGCAATACATATAGAGACATTGTCTGTGTGGTGTGAGCAAAAGAAAGATATCATGAAAGAATTATTACTTGATTTCTGCTAATTATAAAAATTGAGTCCTTGAATAAAAAAAATCTTAAACGATACACCCAGAGTGTGTACAATCAAGTATCTACTATCAGACACACACTACTCTACTATTACATGAAATAGAAAACTTTACATACACATGCAACTCTGAAACGTATATTTATGTACATCATCGGTTACATTGTAATTTAATACACTGGTATACTGTAGAATGTATACAAACATGCAAATACGATAGTATTTCCGAAGATATACCAGCTAAAGGTGTTCTTATAAATTCCTATAGCAAAAAGTCGTCTTGGTAAGCACACACTTTTGTTCAAGTAGTTATACAAGCTGTGTAGTTGTTGCACTGAGAGTGAGTGAGTGTCAGTTGCTCGTAAGTTATATATACATAAGCCTACTGACAGAATAAATATAAAAGTATATGTTATGTTACCACTACTCGTATAGAAGTAACTACCATACTCCTACTTGACTCAATAATCCAAGACGCGATGTGCAGGACAGCACAGGACAGGATAGAGAATTGCAAAGGAATGAAATCACAACATCCCTACCATACTACTACTACTACCACTTACAGATACTCCTTTACTACACAAGCAACAACAGTTGATAAAGTAAACTGAGAATAAGGCAATCATTCACCCCCAAAGGGGTAACAACCCTAGCATCTTCTTCTCTTCGTCTTATTCGAGTCTCTCACTTACATACCTACATTTACATCAAATCAAATCTCAAACTGATTACATTAGATATCGCCGCAACTTTACTACTGCTATATTCTCCACTACGGCTATTATATAGGAACATGTTGTAGGAAATCACACGAAGAGTGTCTTCAATTCCTTTTCTTTACATTCTATCAACATTTACTGTACTATAGCTTACATATATACATTTATACGCTATATGGACATATAGGTGTCTAAGTAATACAGTACAGTAGGTGCCTTTCATTTCACACTGAAGTCAATCGTATTATTACACAGTATACGGGATTCAGAAGATATCTTCTGTGTACAGATAGGAGTAGAACATGATTAGTTGTAACATTAGCGTTTTTCGTATCAAATCACTATTGCTCTGTATCCCACACCTAAATCTGCACTTCGTTTCGCACGGAACAACAAGGATTTCCATACAAACTTTATTTTTATATGCACTTGCATGTCCTGTCTGTCTCTATAGGACTACTACTATAACTACTAATATTATTATTATTATGTTTACTTGGGAAACTCTTCTCTTTCTTCCTCAAGTGCCACTATTTATACTTTAGAGTGTATATAGGTATCATATACTCCCTGTTCTTTTTGTAAAAACATGTACTACACACAATACAAATGTACCCGTTGTTGTTTCTGTGGCTTCGATCCAGTTCAGGTGATGTGTGGGACTTGTTTGTGTTATGGTCGTAGTGGTAGTAGTGGACGGATGTTTTCATTTATGACGTGAGTATAAAGCTTCGTACATTATTTATCAATACAGCAACTCGAGTCTCACGCAGTTTTCTCCACATGTATTTTACGTACATGTTTTTGAACTTATCAAAAAATAACATTACGTAGTATTTTACCATGTGTGTGTAGCAAATGCAACTTATTGTATGTATACCTATATGTAGTGTAGGTAGGTATATGCAAATGCATATGGAATATTTATTATTATTAGGTAGGTATATTATTATTAAAGTAAGTAGGAATAGAAAAATGTTCACAAATATATTTACAGAGTAGGATTGCATGTGCATCACATGTCGCTTGGTGTTTTACTGTAGTAGAGGAAATAACAATTACATGTGCATGGTTTGTTTTGTACTACTTGGTATTTACATTGCCTTTCTTGGTGCAGTATCTGCTTTTCGTTTGATTCTGACTTTAAACATCTGTTCATCGACAAGGCAGCTACTACGGTGTCTTGTCTATCTATGTAAGTAATTAAGCTTTCCAATTTCCATTTCCATTCCAGATTACAACACACTTTACTTTACTATGTACTAACAAAAGTTTCTTCTGCTGCTACTGCGGCTGCTGTTGCTACTCCTAACATTAAATTCCCTCGGTGTACTTTTTATTTCATAAAAAACAACTCTGCGTATGTATGTTTGTGTACTTTTACAATTCTCAAGTCGGTAGTGCTCACGTTTTGTTTTTAGAGTTAGTTTAGTAGTACTCACTAAAATTTCATTCTCCAGGAGTCGAATCTCAAGAGTGTTTTAAAAAATCTCACGAGTTTATGTGTAGGTTCCTTTTATACGTATTAGATTTTGAATGAATTCCTACAGAGGAGATAGTAATAATATAACTACAGGAATGGTAGAGGTAGCCTTTTAAAGAAATGCATTCACATACTTACGTTACATACGTTGGTAGGCACGAGGATGAGTGATGTCATAGCAAATAAAATGTGTAACTTATGTTCATCACACAGACGTGCTAATGAGTACACTTAGGTAAGCAAAGAGAGAACAGAAATGAAGTTACAATATGAGAAAAATGTTTTAGCAGTGGTATTACTACTACTACAAGCGAAAAAAATTGAGTTTGCATATAGAGTGTTTTAAGTCTTACCTTTGGCCCTTGGGGGTGGAGTCGGACATTGAGCTGGGCATGGATTCAACCCTGTAATAAAATAAACATTTTTAAAAATGATTTCTTTAGAAAAGTTTTATTGTGGAAAATACTTTTATATGATGTAATAGAGCATAATTTTTTATAATTGCACCAGGATTATTTATTTGTATGTATATCACAAAGCAAAGCTTAAGATTTGCTTGTGAGAGAAATAACAAATAGTACAATGAAGATTTCATTGCAGAAAATTCCGAATAAACATGTTGACTATACATGAATGGTCGAATGAACTCATATTCAGTTTTTGTCTTACATAAGTTACAAGACATACTTTGTGCAGTTTTTGGTTTCATTTCATTGCCACTACTGCTACGAACACTACTACTACTACTTGTCCATGTACATGCATTAAATTACATTGCTGCATTATGCTACATAAATCTAGTACATGCACAACAACCTATTCTTGTTCACGAATTTGTTCTTGTACTTTAAATGGGCATGTAGGGAGTAAGAGAACAACATCTCTGTTGATCTCAGCTCAAAGCTGAACTGTAGGAGAAAGATGAGATCAGCAACGTTCACAAAGAGGCATGCAGGTGTGCGTTGGACTGGATTATTAACTTATAATATTATGTTCGTTAGGAAAGGCAACAAAGTGTATAAAGCAAATGTTCATATCTTGGCTATTACGAATATAATGAATCTTACACTTACAACGAGTATTACTACATTAATTTATTATTATTTAGTAGTAAAAGTAAAACCGCACAATCCTACGCTACCACTACAATCTTCATAAAGCTAAAGGTATGCAACACATGTACATACATAATACACGTAGAAAAATCAACTCATAACTACTATCGTAGTAATAACTATCCCATATTTCTTGTCTTATCTACACTTGCACGTATGTAGAGTAGAATTGTGAGTGACATAAGCCGCTTCCACCACGTTTCTACAAAGCAAATGCAAAACGTGAATTCTAAATGCGTAATACAATATAATAATTATACGCTAAGCAAGCATGAGCAATGTAATAATATAAAGTTTAAAAAATGCAGAAATTCCTTAGCTTTAATTTTCTCACAGTTGTACAAACAAAAAGTGCAAGCATCTCTGTGGCTTTGTTTAAACAGCTAATTTTTATTAAGGTCTATTACGTACAACATACATTTAAACAGATCTGGGCTATATAAACATAACACAGATTTGACTATTTACACATTAAAATTAAAAAAGAGATGACATTCTTTCAATTTTGCAAATGAGTGCAAATTTGCTTACTTGAACTACTACAGTGAATAAATGTCCTTATTATACTAACAAAAATTTGCTAAAATTCAAATTGTAGACAATACAGGTTTAAAACTGAAACATTGTGAACTGTAATGAATAATGTCACGGCCCACATTTCAAATTACTGAAAATTATTAATAGTTTGTTTACAATACAAATAGGTTGAAGAATTCCATGGATAGAGTTTTGTATGAATTTGGATTGTAGATGCATTCGCATTCTGACTTATCTGTATTTTTGTGTTCACTGATCATTTACTTTCTGTCCCACAAAATTAACTACTATGAAAAGAAGTTTTCTTTTTACTTTAATTAAAATGTGTGTTAGAGAAACTAAAGTACCTACATGTTAATTACACAGAGAAGATTTAAACACCCCGTGACGATCTTTATGTTGTACTTGCTAGATTGTCCTTTAAATGTGTTTTGTTAAGAGAAAAATAAATACAATACAACTTTAGGTAGGTACGCATACTTGTGTTGAATCTAGATTGTATTGTAATAATGCAAAAGCGAAACAAATGTGAGCAGTATGACATTACAAGTAACAACTTGATTTGTACAGTGTTCCCACAGTTAAATTAAATTCTAACTAAGCACAGCATTATATTTTTTCCACTGAAGTGAAAAAGTCAATGTGTCTGTCTGATGTAGACTTTGTGTGGAATTGAGATTGTAATAAATGCATTTCTGAATATTACTATGTACATTTGTGTTTAACTCCCCATGGTGTCCCATGTGTGTATCTATTTTATTTTGTGTGTGTGTAGAAAGCATTAGAGAGTGCAACAACCACAGTACTTTACTGATGCACTGCTTCTGCGGCCTTATGTCTCGTGTCTTTAGAATTCGATTCGTACTCGAATGAATGGTGTGAAGATACAGGTCACGGAGACAACACAAGAAAGAGTTTCTAGTTCTTGATGACAGAACTACTTAGCATTGGCATTAGCATAAATGCACACAACAAACATGAATATAAAAATCTATGTAATGCATATCTGTTCTTTGAGTAGGTGTGCTTTAATACAAAAGCCGCATACAAAATCAAACAGTAATAGTAGTAGTACAAACTTGTAAGAATGCAATCGAGGATGGGAAAATAGTTCAAAATATTTCATTTGATGTAACTACGGTTAATATGTAAATGAAATATTGATAGTACAAGGATAGTAAGAAGTAGCGTATTGTAATGAATGAATACTAACAATAAGACATTAGCGATATTTACCTTTCGTGCTAATACAGCAAATACACACTTGAATTTAGCAAAATGCGAAATCTTTAGGGTGCATGCAGATTCATACGCAATATTTGCCGAGGTAAGAGATTTCGATAAAAAATATTGCACAGAAACGTCAATGTTTAATCATGCAAGTAACTGTGCTAGTACAACTAGTTACGTTTGAAAGGTAAACGTAAATAAAACTTTATGAAATAAAAGAAAGTAATAAAATATTAAATTCTTTTTACATTGTAAGATACCAAACTAAACTAATTAATTCTCCAAAAAATAGTTTTTAATTATGGTTAATAGGTTTGAAATAAGAAACTGCATTGATTTAGTAATCAAAGTGTCTATAAAGCAATTTGTGTCATTCTCATTCTTTCAGAAGTGGTTTAGCACTTACAAATTGTTAGGAAGTTTATAGGGTTTGTTCTACACAAGCTCCAACAGATTGTTTTCCCTTTCCTTTGATGATAGTAGTAGTTTGTTTTTAAATGGTAATCTTGAAAAGTAACTTTGTACAGAACCTCACCCGATACCACCACACTGCTAAGTACTAATATCCACGAAAAACTTATGCCGCAATTGGGAAATAAAGCATTTGAAGAAGACACCTCCTCTAATATTTTATCATGTAGTTTTGTATGTGTACACATTTACGATCGAGATCTGTGGCACCAAGCAGGTGAATTATTTATCTGTGAGAAATTGAACGAAGTTGTGAATGCAAACAAGACATCCGGCCCGAAACAAAAGGTTTTTTAACAGTGCGAACGATTCCTCTCACTCACATTCACATAACAACATATCACGAAGATTACGATTTGAAAGGAATGAATAAGCTCTTGCGGTCGTCATCGTCTTTGTCGTGAGGAAGTAATATAATGAGAGTTCCAGTAAATACTTTTAAGCCTAAAAGTAAAAGGTAACTATTTAAGCCAGATTGAAATGCATTTACAACAACCACGGGTACTTGCTCGCTCTTTCTTTTAACATTCAGAGTATACTGACTGACATTTCGTTTTTCACATGCACATCACACTACTAAACCACACACACAGAAATGAAATGCACTCAAAATACATATAATCATCATACTCATCCTCACTAGCTCCGTGTGCCTGTAGAATGTACAGTCTGTGTGTAATTTATATTTCTCGAGAGCTGCAACAAGTGCAAGCGTGTATCGTTAATGTCCACTATTAACTTGAAAAGTATGCACACTCGAGAGTGAAAACAATTGTTTTTCGTCACACTTGATGAATTTCATGGGATGAATTCCTTCTCGTTCATTACACACACATACTTCTTTTAGTTTTAGTAGTAGGTAATACTTTGTGCATGCCGTAAGAGTAATAGTAATCCACTTACCTAATACTTTAAGGAATCTCCTTTACTCTACATAGATTACACTGCATTACACATGCACTTAAAAAGAATGGCTTAGAATAATTAATAGTTTCTACAGAATATAATGTAGGCACAGAGAATACGTTTTTAGTACTCGATATAAAATTAGTGGTAACACCCACTCATCCGGGATCCTTCTAGTAACTAATCTTTTAAATTGTTACCTGTGTTAATACACACAGTACCAGGAATTGTATATAGGCATCTAAAAATTATCTTCTTACTACTATCAAAGTAGCCTTGCCAATTTACATACCTACTTTCTTTACATTTTAACTATAGAATCAAGTAAACATGATTTCTTTGCATAAAAAGTATAATTTAGTTATAAATAAGAAAGAATGCACAATGCAATACATTAAGATTAATGCTAGTAGAGTAGTAGTAGTAGAATGCGCTAAAAGTACGTATAGAAACAAGAATAAAATGGTATCTTGTATAATAAATCTGTTTTGTGGTCCTTGTGATGAGCAGATTACTGGTGAACGTTAATATTTTAATGTGTGAGAACTGAAAAATCTTACGCAGAATAAATTTAACTAAGTCAGTCAGTCACTCACAGGAAAACCAAATGTTGATGGACTTACATTACATTGTGATGAGCTAAACTAGACCTGACCACATCCTCAAGTCATTAACATCCTCTCACTCCATGCGCTTATTTGAATTTCCATCAAGAATCTCACCATTTGATTACATACCACATTACTTTACACTAAAACATGCAAGTACATGTAAAATAGAGGAATACGATGCAATACCCAGAATGTATATAATACTGCTATAATACAGGTTATAATATATTTACTGTGTTAGTTACGCTAAAGCTGGTATTTTTTCTTTGGGAGTAAACACAACTGTAATAGAAATGCATATTAAGATGCATATGCGTGTGCACTGTGTGTGTGTTGTGTACAATACATGTCAGCCAGAAGCAGTACACAAGTTGACCTTTGTTCCGGGAATTTAAGCTACTCATGATCTTGCCAACATACTTTCCCACATTCATAAATTCAGCTTGAAACAAAAACAAAACCTCTATAAGTACTAAAGGTTCACACTTGCATTTTACACGACGATATCTGATAATAAGTAAGTAATATTCACTTTGAGATATTACTCTATTCACAAATAAAATTATAATAGCTTTACCTACTACTATGGTATAAGTGCAATGTGTAAAGGGATTTTTATAAAGTGAGTTTTATATAGAGATAATTTTTCTTTCTCTAGAGCGAATGTACATTACCGTTTTTCTTGACTTGCAAATTATGGTGTCGAACTGCAAAAAGCGTTATACTTGGTATTACGCTTAAATGCATTAAGTAGTTGAATTTTGGCCTAGAGACTCTAAATCTCATGCTTCTGCTGGGCTACTAGTAACTGTTTTGTTTTATCGTACACGAAAGCTCTTGGCATCTTTTCAGCACAAAAGCAGCCAAAAAGACCTTAAACAAAACAACAGCGTTCTTATAAAAGGTATACTCTAATACAGTATTACGTTCAAGTATTATGGTTCTTTGTACATTGCATTATAATGTAAAACTTCACAATTTCCCTTGTTTTCTGATGAGCATCTCTCTGTAAATGGAAAATTGGTTTTAGCATATTGCAAGCTGAGTGGGCGTAATATCACAATTTTTTCTATGTGAACAAAATACGTACAAAATATCTATACTAGTTGTAAATAATCTAATAAGTATCTGTAATAATTTTGTCGAGTTGCACTGTGATTACTTTTGAAATTGGCTTGATATTTCAAAATAAATTCGAATTGGATTGGATAAATTGGATAAAAATCTTGTTCACAAAATACTTGACTATAATTGATATTACAAACAATTCAGTAAATTTAAATTAATTGCTGTTAAACGAGAAAGAAAATTTCTTTTTCCTTGCAGAAATTGTAAGAGTTAAGTAAAATATTGTTATGAGATTATTGGACTGGCAGAGCGGAATAATTGTAAATTGTTTTGATAGTTGATGCGATAATTTATTTATAAACAAATGCCTGTCTAACAGACACATAACTATGTAATTACACCATAGATCTTGTTTTCAATCAATTTCACTTGAATTAAATATTTTTTCTTTAAAAAGTCATCCACCTACATTTCCTAGCTCACACACTCTACCAACAGTAAATACATACGATAGTATTTAGTATTAATAACAATCTTGAGCAAATCGTTTAATCTTTGTGTACAACTACTTCACAATTTACAACCAATCTCTCTCTCTCTCTTCTGTATGTACACACTATAGTTTACATAGTTCCCAACTTGTTGTTAGCAATTATGACTAATAACTACACGCAGTAGTAGTGGTATTTATTACATATACTCAAACTACAAGACGCAGATCCCAGATTAAGATTACATGCCTCTACATAGAACATTCTATATAGCTAAACGAATACTTATAACTGCCATTAGGAATATTGCCTAGCATAAAAATCTGTGTTCTTTGCTAAGGATCACTGCAAAGGTTTAATATGCTGTCATGTCACACATTTTTATTATCTCGAAATATCAGAAATTTATGAAGCTATTTAGTTTTAATGGCCATAACATCGGAAAGAAATGTACAAAAGACTTTAGCCAGTATACTTTAGTGGAAATGTAATGACTAATAGAAAAGATTGATTTCGAAGAAAGCGATTAACTTCGGGGAGGTGTTACATTAACGTATAGAGCCCATAAACGATTAAATGCCGTAACGATTTTATTACCACTACCTCAAGTGGCAGGTTGCAAACATTTACATCAATGCACATCGTATAATATACCAGCAACGAAGACGAATAAAACGCTACCATTCACATTTACACTACCTACAACCTTTCTTAGTAATATACTGCGGGATTCTCCTAGTATTTACTACCACTATAATACAAATAGTCAACTAAGTAAGTAAGAGAGTTTATTGATGTGGCCATTAGCCTTCACAGAATACAAATAATCATAGAAATAATTCAATTATCTTAAGCTTCTCAATGATATATAGTTATGTATAATTAATTTA
>JABASD010001477.1:0-39665 GCA_019776165.1 Pogonognathellus flavescens
TTTAGAATGGGCGTAAGGTGAGCATGAACATGCTTTGTTCCCTTTGAAATGGTTATTATCATTATGTATGTATTGTATTGGTAAAAGTTAAGGCATGTGAAGGGAGCGCTGGATACGGCAACACGGAATGGTCAGTTTGATCCTTTCTGGCCTGAGTAAGGGACGATCCTAAATAAAGACTTAAGTTTCTTCTTAATTCAACTACCTGTTCTCTAAGCAGCTTACCCCTTTCTGAATAATTACCGAACTCCGAAAGATACATTCCAGTGCTATCATGGAATACAATTCCGTCAAATTCTACATAGTCGATAATATTTGCATGGAGAATTTCAAAGTTCTACTGTCAGTTGCACTCTTCAATTTAAGTTGTTCATTTTCATGTATCAATCTGGCCACCACTAAAATAAAACCAATGCTCAATTATTAATGTTTACAACTTGAAACTACAGATATTTGCATTCTTTCCAAGGTTTTATAAAACAAAGAGTACCTACTTACTAGCGACTAGCGCAGCCGAAGTTCAGTACAGTAAATAAACTACGCGTAGGAGGTATGGTTTACTTTTAGTAGTATGGAATGTTAATACTTGACTAAAATTCTACTTTTTTAATACAAAATGTAGGCAAAATACGAAATTGCGACTAAATTAAACTGTAAAATGAGTAGGATAATGGATACTGAACCTATCACTGTATAGCTGATTTTGGTGGTCAAATAATATCGACCTTGGTAAATTCATCGGTGATGTCGAAACTTGTAATTTCGAAATCGGGAATGGTGGGAGAAAATCAAAAATACACAGTTTTTATTAAAACTAAGCGCACTACCGCATATTATCATTCACCATGTTAATTGGAAGAAATTTAATAATATAATATTACAACATTAGTCATATTCTTGGCATCCTTAGAAAATTGACCAACAAAAAATTGTCAGCATTAAAAAGGATGCCTTTATGAGTACTTTTAAAATATATAAATTGTGTAAAAATGTGTCTAAAAGAGCACTGTACCGTTTGAATTCAACTACTGCCTTTTTCAGAATAATATTTATAACTCAAAGTATAAAATACATTTTATAGGTACCTAGTACCTACCTACTTCACAATTTCGATTTTGGTATACGGAAACTGTTCTTTCTAATACAGCACAACCCGTGTTACTCGTGTACATCATTTTATGCAGACTTTATGTAATTATTCTTCTTGTGAGTGTTACGGATGTACAATGTAACCGCGTAGTTGCTAGTGAAAGTTTCATTCATAATACATAAATGTCCCTATAATTATATTGTGAAACCCTGCCTATGAATATTATTTAGCCTGAAGTGTATTACTTTCTCTTGCCGAGGAAGAAAATAGAATTTGCGGTGCACACAGGCTCTGCTGCATGTGTACCTAGTAGTTCTATGGACGTATTATTTGAGAAAGCCATCGACAGATTAAGTTGTGAGCGATAAGAAGGTAGTGGAAGAAAAGTAATAGTTTCTGAATCGCACGAAAAACACAACTAGGATAGATTTTTACAACTGGATGGAAGATTGTAAGCTTTTTGGTTTCTTTTAGGTCTGTGGCATGACCTGAGTTTACCCTTATATCTCAATTCCCATCTCATCTCCACTCAAACTCAAATTCAACTCTTTGAACTTTCAAACACACAGCACACGTACTCTGTATGACGTATAATGGAACGTTGCGTTTACTTTAAAGCTTACAGGCTTTTATCGTACACATCTCACCACCATGTGAATTGTGAATGTAGTACAAGTCCATACGCAGGATAAATACATCTTTCTCCGTACACGCCGTATATAGAGCATCTTTCGGCTAACTGCATCCCGAAGTACTTTAGTTACAATAATATGGTCACACAAGCAACTATAAGTAGTCTGGGCCTTATTTCCACTTGTATTTCTAGAACTACTACCACTACCACCATGACGACTACAACTAATACCGTTCTTCGACGTTCTTCCGCCGCTGCCGCCGTTCTCCTCCCTTGGTTCCCTTTACACATATACATGGAACACGAAGTACTATGACTGTCAATACATGATATATACTTTAATCCAGCCACACACGTGCACCTTTCTTAGAATTCTTGATCCTAAAAGTAAAGTACTCACTTCTGCTCCTTGCCATCTACTTAGCTACTTCATAGTGGCACATACACAACTGAAAACATAAGTTTAAGTATGAAGTTGAGAGGAGTTTCCCCGATTCGGATTAAGATTGGAACTGAGTCGCTCTGTGTTCATTGTGCACTCACTCTCACTAAAATATCTCTTGATGATGGCATGATTTGTATGGAAGGTTCACTTGCTCTTTCTCGTTTTATCCTCACTCAACATCACTTTACCAAAGTTGCTTTATCCAAGTTTGTCTCTATTTACTTTCATTCGTCGTAGCAACACAGATTTTACGTGCACATTTCTTAAAAACTAGTAGCTTATGTCTTATGTGTCGTCTCTTTCCCTCTGCTTTCCTCATACCTGCTCAAACAACCGCTTTTAAATTAAACCTTCAAAAAACGGAATAACGTAAAAAGCTATAGCATTACCATTACCCAAAAATTAGGTTAATTAGTTAATAAGGCTTTCCACTCATCCCCTTTTCTTTTCTCTTATAGAAAAGCAATCATAATCTCTAAGACAGAGAATTTGGTCTAAGCCTCTTACACGGAGAGGCCCATATAATGATTTCATAACACACGTAAAGAAAGTCAAGAGACAGGCTTTGTGAAGGCAAAAATGGAAAATGAAAAAAGTGAGACCTTTCGAATTTTGTAAGACCGATGTCTTTGACATACTACGTGGTGTATCTAAATCTACTATAAGCTAGATAGTATCTCCATACTGGTTAATTGGCATTAATGCCAAGTCTACTTCATAGTACAAATCTTCCAGATTTACTATATTAGTAGAATAAGGTTTTTCACTGGACTGGGTACTGTTAACAACTACAAATAATTATATTGTATGCTCTGTAGTAGATGTAAGATATGTTTTAAAAATAGAAATATATAATATAATTATCTTTTGTTAAAATGTCTATTGCAAAGCTTGGCTTACTTCTGAATTCTAGGGAGAACGAAGTGAACGTTGGACAGTAACTGACACAAATTGCTTATGGGAGTTTTTACGGATTGTTCAACCATGTTATAGCTATATAGTTATTATTAAACATCGGGAGATGTTTTATGCGAACGTTGAATCCATCTGTCTGCCACTACGAGACATAACTCAAGAAATATACAAATATAGATAATGCATTCAAAATATAGGTACATCTACTATTGACGTCCTCGGCGAGATAAAGTTCGAAAATGGGGTCAATCGGTCAACTAATTCACGACCTTTGCTTTTTGAACGAGCACTTTGGGTTTGAGAGTGATATTTTGTATATGACAAACCATAATCTACAAACTATGAAATTAAACGACAATTTTATTTCTGCCGACGTTTGATACAATAGTAACAACGACGCAGAAACAGTGTTACATTACAAAGAAACAATTGGATTCCAATACAGCTTAAACATTGTGAAAATAATTTTTTGCATTTTGTAACAGTACGTTCTTATTCGCTGTTTTAAAATTACTATTAAGAAATGACGATGTTTATTTACATCCGGTTTCGCACCGGTTTGTTAAGTTTAATTTCTTTTTGCACGGTTTTATCTTTGTTGCAAAAATGGAAGGCACTTACTCTCTGAGTCCATTAGGAGCCCTCCATCCTTTGATCTGATTGAGTTTGGAGTCTGAAAGTTGGATATCTAATGGAAATTCGGGCATCCACACAATAAATTGTGCCTGACCCTCGTATGTTCCGTACTTAATGGCTATGGTAGCATTTGTCGAACCACGAATTTCAGACCCATCTACGTATACGGAAGTACAGGACGATGACACCTGAAACATAATGCAACAAACTTTATATTCAGCTTCATGTAATGTGCAGTCCCGACAAGATGTGGGTATTTGTAAGCTCAAAATAATATTATTAGCTGCACCATAGCAAGTCTCCAAAGAGAAGGGACATTAAAGGTAATATCCTCATAAATTTTATAGTATAATATTAAGTTTAATTATGCAAATAAAGTAAACCAGCGAGCAACATTATGTAGAAATTCTAATTATCATTAGTGCTACCTACAAACCATTCATATTTATATGCAAACCCTGCAATGTACTGCAGGTGCGGATTATGGACTTAATACATTTAGGGCTAAAAGTAATTCCCTCTTTTGGAAAACCAATCATGAAGTCGCCATAAATTACATTTCTACATATTGCACCTACAGAATTAGGTCAGATTTGAGGACATCCAGTTAAACTGGCATTGAGTCAGTCATTTATTGGTAACGGTATAAATTTAAAAAACCTGAAATACCACTTTGTTTCTACACCATGATAAAACTTACAGCATTACTGCTTTCTATACACACAGCAATAAAATAAGTTTCCAAACCCTAAATTAAAGTCTGGGAAATGCTGACAGACTTATTACAAACCAGGGAGTATTTATCAATAAATAGAGTATGTGCATGCTGTTATAGCTAATAATATCCTATCATAAATTAAACTATCCAACATTATTTCACAAAGAAAATACACGTTAAATAAACACTATCAGACAGGTATTTATTGCCCGTAATGTAATGGTGTATAAACAAAGAATATTTAGTCAGAAATTTATTCATTGGGAAAAAATTGAATATATACTGTATCTACAAAAACTCTATATAAAAGCAATTTAAACGCTGACCCCTATGAATTAATCAAGGATGAAGTCGATAAATGATCATGCTACTATATTGTTAAATCCAATTTAATATTTTTCCGGGTGAAATGGTTTATTGGGGTTTTTAGTCTCAATACAGTTTGGTTGAGCGGATTAGTAATACTTGAAGCATTTTTAGAATGAAGATTCAGGGCACGAGAGTCGGTTGGTTGAATGACAATTGACGGGAGTGTAATATGTCACACTTTTAGCACTTTACTGTGTTTCTGAAAAGAAAGTACATAGAGCTGCTGACATACGAAACGGGTGAATGTGTGTAAAATGTACAATATGATTTGCCGTTGAGAAATTGGTGTATGGTTAGTGGATAGGATGGAATGGTTCGTTACGTTGTCAGAGAAAGAGGCAGAGCGAATGATATAGTGTAGCAATCGGGGTGTATAGACAGAAGAGTTCTTGATGTGTAATAATAATGGCACGGTGGACAAACGACGTACATCACATCATATCCTGTAAAGTACAGGGAGAGGAGGAATGAAGGAATGGCCGCAAGATGTGAAACAATTAATTCCTGACTTATCGTACGTCTGCAAGAGAGAGGATCTTGGACTCCGTGGCACGTTTCTCTTCCTTTCTTCTCTCCCTTGTTCGTCATTTCTCTTTTCTTTGTGCTTTATTGAACCATTTGTATCTTTCATTGCAGAAAATTAGTTGCCTTTTGTCAGTAAGAGCAACTGGCCAAAAAGGAAATTGCTTTTGCTCTGCTCATACGAATATGTTAGCCCTTTCAAACACATTTCAATTTTCTCTTCTATTCTTCGTCTACTTTGTTCTACTTTAACTACAAATTACACTTGGACTTCCAGCTAATCATTTTCTTGCTCAGATTTATCATTTCGTTCCGTGTCAATTTACATACAACGTACGTCTATCAGGAATTCCATAGCGTGTACTGTATTGTTTAAAGCTAGAGCTCCATATTATATAATTTACCTCGACATAGAAAAGATAACATTGAACTACCATGTTGCTCCCCTTTACAAATGATGTTTGAAATTACACAAACACAATATATCGTTATCTTATTCTTGATAACAATTTCGATGCGCTGCCTGTAACCATGAAACTATTATTATTTTCTTTAGAAGCATTCAAAATGTAATTTACCTTCAAAACACTTTCGTCCAGTGATCGACAAGATGCTTGCAGAGTGACGTCAGCAACTTGCCCAGCTCTACTCACAATGAAAATCTTCATAGGTCGGGAAACTTGTTTTCCATTTAGAACAGCCGTGTTCACAACTTCCCAACTCTGTCAAAGAAAACATCCATTACAATCATAACTTTTAGTAACAATATTATTATGCACACTGACTAAGGAAACGCGCGCACATTTTTTACATCAATATAAAAATCTAAAAATAAATTAGGTCATTTCCAATAGTTCGGGGATAGAATCTCGCACTTTCGTATTTCTCATTTTAAAGATACGCTTACTCTCTGTGTTTACAGTTTCTCTCTGAATATCAATCGTATTTTTTGCAATACAAGCAACGCACTAAAATGCTTCCGGTACCATTCGTATCATGGAAGTATTATGCGATACCACAAACCATTATTAAGATAGAACTAAGTAGGATAAAGATATTTAGTTGTCGACGATCTCATGTTATTGAATGACATACACGGAAAAAGAAAAATATGAAAGAAAAAATAAAAACTGTAAATCTGACATATAAAATGGTTGGCAATTTCATGCGATTTAAACATGGTAAATGCAGGAAGAAGTGGTGAGTCAGAGAAAATAATTGTTATATAGCTTTAACATTAATGTTATTAGCACACTTACAAAATTATAGTACCTACAATAAATAACACTCCAATGTCCGTATACTTCACCATTTACGTACACACTTGTGTACTTAAGTAAATATTGTTGGAACTCCATAATTATTTCACAACAGTTCATCTTTCAAGTGAGAGAAGAGTTATTGTACTACATTTACTCAACCCGCAAATAAAATACTCTGTACCGTTTTGTTCATTCCTCTCATATTCATCCTACAACACTATGAAATGCATCTTACACTTTCTGTTAACAAATATTCCTATAGTCTTTTAGTTTTCTACTTTCATTTCCTGAGCAGTATATCACTAGATACCTATCTGAAGACTAAATAGTTGCAAATGCTTGTTTAGATATTAGCTCATGTTGTTATTGGATAATAAATGACATTGAGGATTTTCTTACTTTTTCTCACTCATGAGATGTTTGTTTTCATGTATAAATTTTGCACACGCTCGAAAAGTATTCAAATCAGTTGCCAAACATACATTCTCGCAGAGCAGTAGACTATACAATTATTTTATAATTATATAATTTTGAAAAATAATGAACTAAAAATAAAATAGAAGAAGTAAAATATTACTGTCGCCAAGTGAAAGGAAAGTCAAAGCAAATTATGATGAGGGAAAATTTATTATACACATCCAATGCATGAACTATGTGAAATTATAAAAAAACATCTAGCATGAAATTCAAACCAACAGTGTACATGCCGTTGTTTCGTCGCTGTGAATTATAATAATTATGTGAAAATAAACTCCTGGCTGTATATAACTATACTAAAAATTTCTATGGATCTTTAATTGGAGTAAAAATCAATGCTTGCCAAAGAAAATTAAATGTTAAATTAGATGAGTCACGTCTGCCCACGTTGTGAAAAACATTTTGTGTCAGCATTTACATACCTTTGGATGAGACAAATAACAAAACGAAAGTAAATTCACAAAGGTAACCTAAATATTTACAACTGGGGTTCCTTTTCATTCAGCATTACCTCGCAATTAATAATTTCACATGAAAGTGTATTGTGTGTAGGTAGGTATGTGCAGTGTAATATAATTAGACTCTGGCAAGCCTCTTGCTCTATACAACATCTCCAGTTTCTCTGTCTTGCTTATTATTACTTGCGGTGCAACTTAATTGCACAACCTACAGACGTTAAATTTCATCTGAATGTACTTTTGGAGTTCAAATAAGGACAAAGACAGACAAGACTCAATCTTATTTCCTCACAGTACGGGAATCTTTACTTAAGCAGTTATACGTATTCAAAAAGTTTACACGAAAACGTGAAACTTTAACCCTGCAAATTAAATATGCCTTGTTTGAAATGGTGAAGACATTTCTTGAGAAATGTTTGAAATGTAAATTGTGAAAAGAGAAAATGAGTTACATGATGTAAGGCTTCTGGTCTACATTTGTGTAGAGCATAACATTACTCACTATATAGACACAGTTAAGGGTTAAATTATATTCTCTCTTATGGTTCATTTATTAAAAGGAAGCAGATACTCTTCTTGGCGAAATTAGGTATGTACAGAAAGAAGTATAATATAATCTCAAGTCTTATATGTATGTAAGACTAAGGTGTATATTTTATTCTCTTTGTCTTTGCTTATTTACGTGTCAACTGACAAAGTATAAATATAAATACTATTATAAAATTAAAACCTTTTTAAAAACACGCGAAAGGAAACAAAGATGAAATGAGACCTCAATAAATTTCCCTTGTTAAACAAACATGCGTTGTATTCCTTCTCAAAGAACAGCTTTAAATACATATATAATTTCATATTAATTTAACACTTTCATTTTCCAGTTGGTCTCTTTCTATCAAATGTAAATCAAACAGAATTAACTGAGGGACGCAAATGTTTTTCTACAATTTACGATGTGGATTGGTAACATTGAAGTTTAAAGGTTGGCAAGAATAATTTCACAATACTAAACACATGTGCAAATAAATAAATGGCAGTACTATGTTTTACAAGTCACTAAAACAGTAGAATGCTTGATTCCGCAACTTTTTACTAACATTCTTCATTTAACTTAAATAATTTCGTATAATTAGGTTAAAGCTCTTAGAATTCTGTGTATTTATAATTTTTATCGCGGCAGCATTGCATTGGGTGTGCTCGATGAGAATGATAGTGTGCAGATGTTGTCAGGAAAATCACAACATATAAGCGATTTGATTATTTTACTGTGTTTCTGCAAATCCAGACCCACAAGCTTTTAATCGCCGTAACTTTGCCGTTTCGAAATTGTAATTTACAGCGCATTTAAATTCTCTGTCCTTCCTTGCAACAGAGAAATCGTGCCAATTTTAATGGGAGCTAAAGCATTGTGCAAGAGTAACATTATTTCTGTTTCTGCTCGTTTTACATTTATTCGTTTATCAGAAAAATGCATTCCTAAAGAGCGTTACTAATTAGTTTTTGCATAGGTATCCAACATTATAAGGACAGAGAGAGAGACTGGGACGGAGAAAGAGACGGATCCGGATGTGAATTAGAGGGGTACCTTAGCGATGGGAAGAACTGCTTGTATATCATCTTTCTGTATTTCAAGACGTGTAGTAAGCTTGTGACGTTCATCCCCAAAGTTAGCAAACGGGTCTTTTTTCATCCAACTTGAATCCGCAGATGGCTGAATGACGTATCTCAATATCCACACCACACGACCGCCATCCCAGTCATCGCCAGCTTCTTCAGCAGCCTCAAGAATCCAATTAAACACTTCTTCGCCGTCTCTGCAAGACAAATATTTATGGCCGGCCATTAGTACAATCAAGGCTTTTCTTTCGTAATCATTATCTTAACTAATTCCATCCCTCAACCAAAACAATGACTTTCCAAGTCAAAAATTAATTTACATTTTTGTCTTCTCACATTCACATTGAGCACTGCTTAAATTCAATCTTAACGTTGATATCATATTAAGCCTTCAAATTAGATAATTAAAATGAGAAAATCTTCAAAGTTCACAAAGTCTACGAATGACACTCCCAAAAATTTCTGTGTCGCTCAAAACTCTCAAAGTCTCACAGAGTGTTTGCAGAAGTCATTATAATTAATGGAACATGCAACTTTAAGCTGTAAAGCGCATTTTTATGATATTGATAAAATGTCCATTAGTGTCACAGAAACGTGTCGCATAAATCCGCTAGTTTTCTTATAATTACGGAAAGTTGTCCAATTATAAATTTTTAGGTAAAGCGATTGCATAAATGAGAACGTATATACGCTAAATGAGAATCCACCTCCTGCAATGCAAAGCCTGGCGTTCCAAACATGTGACAAACATAATCTTTGTATTTATCTAAGTACCTACTTAGTATGCCCTTCGTAGTAAAACCTTTATACCAAACGAATAAGTAACCTACTATACGAAAGCCTCAACTTTTGCAGATATATAGAAACACAGACACATACAGTAATCGCCGAGGAATCTGACTTTGTTGACGCAACCGAGTAAATCTCTATTATACCTCACCTCATGATTATTGGTAATAATCATCCTTAAATTTTAACAGACCATGATAAAAATTCCTATGTCACCTTTAATTTACAAATAATTTAACATGTAGCTTCAGTTGAGGAAGGTGCAAGTGTGAGCCTGCAGTTGAATACGCACTCCCACCTGAACCTGATTGTTTTGTATAGTGTGAGGGTGCCTTATTTGAGTACAGCTTCAACAACACCATACATAAGATTACATAAGATAAGACAAAGCACATGAGATAATCAGAAAGTGATTTTAGCTGTGAGGTTTGTGTGGAGCGTGCGTTATGTGATGTATAGCAGTTGAGTATAAAAGTTTAGTGAAGACCCATAGGCCACGGCCACAGTGAATCTAATCCAATTCAGCTCAACCAGTCGAAATTGCTTACACTTCAGATTAGAATAATGTCGTTTTTCCTCGTAAGAAAAGATATTCTGTCTATGCTACTCTAATTTGTAGTCACGTCTCCCATCGCCTTCCTCCTTGTCGTCTTACATCACATCCCATCACATCAGCTCTTTCTCTCTCTCTCTCTCTCTCTCTATCTCTTTAACTATTTTCCTTGCCTGCACAAGTCACACACATCCACACAAGAAACGTGCAACACTCGCCGCTTTTTTCAGGCGCCCGTTCGACGTGGCTCAGTTTGAAGTGTCCCATCCCAGCTCAACTTCATCCGCATCTCTCGGAGACTACGACGACGATATCAGGAGAAAAGACAAAAACGCCTTTGTCTTTCAACCGTATCAATATGGAAAGGCAACCGCAGCGTGTGGAAGGCGTAACGCACTTTGCCTTGCGTAGCCGAACATAATTATTATGCAGTCCATGGACACATGCGATGTACGAACAGATATAAAATATAAACCCTTTCCTTTACATCTATTACACATATATGTACTATACATATACCTAAACTACAAGTGTACATTACATGGAAAATAATATATTCTTCCTTAGTTCTTTTCTTTTTGGTACTTGCGCGCAGAGCTAACTGTTCCGATAAGAAAATGTCAATGTTTCTGTGTTGTTCTTGTTTGTGCATAATGCAGAGCGTGTGGTGTGTGCGTTGTACTGTGTAGCACACGATACACGAATATAATACTCACAGGAGAACTCCCATTCGTGTAGTAAATTTTTATTATCACGAGAATAAACGATCGCTATTCATTACTTGTATTTGAAATTAGAATGGAATGTACACAAGGAGAGTTTCATCCGTGGGACGTACACGTAGGACATTCAGCAGAGCAAGATGCATCTGTGAAACAAACGCAAACGTTGAGACAAAGACAAAATAAACAGTTTTGTTAACTGCTCCACCTCACCTCAGAATAATTCAATTTGACTTGACTACTGTGAGAAATACAAATCCTACAGTTATCTGAAGCCATAAATAAGATGTCACAGAAGCTAAAGCTGAGCTGACAGTTTGGCAGTATAAGAGGATGCCGGATGCTTCCCTATATAAGAATAGGACTCCCCTGGTATATAATACAACTCAAATACCTCTACGTACAACTTGAACCGTTATGCTACGTTTAGAATCGCACAAACAAGTCGCCGTAAACTTACATAAACATGGGCTGCTGATGTTCACAATGGCAATGGCACAGCCTCCATGGTATGGCATGGTGTGCCCTGAGCAAACCAGGCAAGGTACAATGACGACGACTACTTACTACCACTATTACCGGTATTACCATCACCTTCCAAACCTGCTCTTTGTTTGGCAGTGGGTAATATTCATGGAAAATGCACGTAGCAAACTCAAAACTGTGATAGTCAGAAAAAAGGTTTAGCAGACTATATCTCATCTGTACAGTTGTCACTCTGTCACTTGGACGTCTAAAGAATTTACGGTGAGTCCTTGACTTGTTACTTTACATTCATTCAGTTATTGCCACTATGCCATAGTCGTTCAGCCTTTCCTTATACTTCCACATACCTACACACTCCACACGTTACGTAATAATACGAGGCAGGCCTCTAGACTTTTCCCATTAAACGAGGATCTAGCAGTCGCTCCACTCTGTTGATAGTAGTCCAAACTCCATACTGAGAGTGAAAACAAAAGATTGTATAATTTCAGCAACATTTTATCACTGTTCTTCTACTTTTAAGCTTTTCCTCTTCTACGATCATTTTTCCTAGATATAGGTACTTCTCCTGACTGCTGTCCCTCTTATGAATCTTTTTGCAGTTTCAGTGGCACTAGAAAAATTACAAGAGTGTATAGACTATGTTAAGGCATCGTGACTTTACATAAATACAAGCGAAAGCACGGAGATGCCTACTGAGAGATAACCTAATTCAACGCGGCGTGAAATAATACAGATAGTAAATGTAGAATATATAATATGTCGGTCCTTTTCCATTCTTTATTTAGTGGGTTTCAAGAAAAATCCGAATTTTTAAAATGAAGAGAATATTTTGAGAAATAGCTCAGCGTATTTTATACTTGTTGTGTAATATAAAAATGTATAAATATTTAAGAACGTTCTGCCAGGGTATAGTAAATACCTAAATATTTGCAGCAGCTTGATGCACGGAAAAGCAGATGGATGAAAGTAAGCATGTTGACAACGTTTCCGGAATTTTCATGTATACGAAAGTGTAATAACGTATATAGACCATATAATGTTTATGGCTATGTCACGCTTGTGCTGCCTATAGGGAGGAAAACTTCAGAAAGTTTTCCCAATTTGTGCTAAAGTTGGATTTAGCAGAGCACAACGATGCTTAGCACAGTTTGGAGATTTTGGTTTCCAAAATTGAATGTTTTGTTTTAAGTGAGATTCTTTAGGAAAAAAGTAGAACTTTTCAGGAAAGTTTTCGTAGTTTAGACAAGAGATAGTTTCTGATGCATGGGATACAGCATCAGCGACTGGTGAGATTACTAAATGTAAACAGTAAGAGCATCTTTGATTTTTAAATCATAGAACCTTGAGTAATCTAAGTTTGATGATATGGGCAAATGAGCTTTGGATTGCCTGGCACTAATCTGTGACATTATATCTACAATTCCCAACAGACTCAACCTCCGCGTTGAATGAAAACAATGATAATGAATTATTTATAGTGTCCATCAACATTTATGTATCTGGGATTAGCATTACACATAACATCATTAGAAACCGCAGCACTAATCTTTTCATCTACTCTAATGTAACAGAGCTGCAGCTGAGAGATAAATACGACGAGCTACTTCTAAAATTCCCCTGAAGAAAAGCAGACACAAAAATATGTAGCTCTAGTAGGACATACCATGTGGGTCAAATTCAAATCGGTTAATGGCCACTCAACACGCAAATTTATTCCCGTGTGTATCTGCCGAATCTGTCCATCTGTTCTGACACTATTATGTATCCATCTACTGTCTCTGTGTTTTCTGTGTACCTTAATAGGTACTCGTTTTTAGTAGATCAATCGACTCCTCCAGAAATGACCCGTAGAATGTGTCTGCTTTGCTCTCATCCTCGGCAATTGCTCGTTCCACTAATTCTACTCACCCTCTCTCGTGTATATCGTGAACATTAGTAAATTGGATTGAATCATACATTGTGTGTGCTCCGCTCTATAGACAAAACACCAAATCTAAATCCTCAGTCTGCCTCCAGCAGCTTTTATCAACCATTTCCAACAACATCACAATTCAGTGTCTGTAATGATAGCCTATTACTTACGTAATGGGAATCTACAACTCAACAACCATTAAAGCAAAGTGAAGCTCTAATCACATGTCCAGGTCCTCTATATAAACCCTTTCCACTTACAATATACCAGTCCTCTTTCACATTTTTAACCTACCGGTTGTAGCACTACTACAGATACTAACCCTCATGTCCACCGAATTTAATGTACCCATTCCATTGCATATTGACTGTCTCAGTCTTCCTCTCTCATCGATAGGTAAATAACCTTAGATTTTCTCATGATGGTAATCTTGCATTCTGCATTGCATCGTTTTTGCAGTGCACAGGTACATTGTTTCCAATAATCCTTATGCCTTGATGACCAAACACAGTACACACAAAATGTATTATGGATGTGTACTTGTACGACTGTCCGTGCCATCATCATCGATGGGATTGTGAACAGACAGAAGAACTCTGGACGACCACTGCCACAAATACATGAAGGTTTGTGAAATGAGTGTGTGAACACAATATTAAGTACCTTGAGTACAAACCTACTTATTGTTATAGTACCTCTAACTTCGTCTATTGCTATGCAGAAGAGGAAATTCATGTTTAAACGACTGGAAGAAGTAGAATGGGAACCTATGCAAATTAAATGCGGTTGCTGAATTTAGTACTTGTTTGTCTATGCAATCCATTTACATTCACAGTTTTTACGCAATTAAGCACCAACGTTCAATTAATTGGAGTACACTACAGTCGTCCCTTGTTAGTCGCTACGGAAAATGTGTAGTTGGTCATGAATATAGGTACTCGAACAGAGTGTGCTTCAATTTCCCTAATTGTACGCAAATTTTCCTGCCTCGCTCAATGAGACAGATGTAACAGTGCACTACGTTTTGTGTACTTACTCCATAAATTCATGCTTAACTGCCTCCCTCAATAAGACCACTTTACTTATTATTACGTACAAACTATATGGTATAGCCATAGCCATTATTCTATAAAACTGCCTAAATACTACATATATTTACGTAAGCCGCTCATTTTACTAGAACAGTTCATAGTTTTCACACAAATAGGTACAATTAACACGTTTGCATGACATTTTGTTAATACAAATGCACTTGTCTATTGTATCGGAATATCATCTTCGCTTTTAAGGGAGTAATTGCCTAATGGTAAATGCAAAGATTTAGCTGGAATTACATATGCAAATGAATGGTATATGACTGAAAGATGGATTATAATTTTTAGTATCGTAGTATTAACTTAAAAATTGAAACCATGATTTGAAATTAATAATTCTCCTCGGAAAAGTTATTGATAATTGAAAATGGTTTGTGAATCATGAATTTTGCAGCATCTACTGTATGATATGTATGATCTAAATACTTATAGTATTTAATTTTTTAATTTAAAATATTAATATGCTAAAAGAGTGTGTGGGTACTTATAAATTGGCTTTTGCAGAATAAAATATTTACAGTTGACATTAAAATTTAACTGGGCAATGAAATGAAGAATTGGAATGAAAAATTGAATGATGGTATAAATTTTAATGGCCTAACGGATGGGAAGAGATGTGGAAGTAGGAAGACACATTTGGTATTTCCTATCGATTGGAATTTCTTTATTTTCACTAGATACTTGTTGTGAGACAAACAGGAGGACAAGGAGTAAAAGAATACAAGAGAAAAACTGTGAACAGGGACGAAATGAGTGCGGGTGACGTGACAAGACGTATAAACTCTCTTTCTTTGTTCTACTTTTACATTGGGTTTCTTTCTTGCAGTTTCTATTCTTTCAATACTGTAAAGCTTGAGTTGGAAGATTAAAGTCCTCACTACTCCACTACTTCTATGAGAATTATTACGTGAATTCGTAGTGTACTACTAATAGCCTCCTTGCCCGTGCATCGTAAAAGCTCACTGTGTCTACTTACTACTTGACTACTTCAATGTAATCAGTAATGCTACAGCTACAGACAACCTTTGTTATTTGACTTGACTCAGCAATCAACTAGAGTTACGTAGTCCCATCTCGTCTTTTCATCTAACATTCACTCACACTCAACTATACTCGACATCTTGACTGATTTTTCATTTAAGTCAAGTTTCATCAGCAGTAGGGTTGACTCATTGACTCTACTCCTTAAATTCACTTGTTTTTCCTTCTGTCATTATTAAGTAGCAGAAGATACTTTATAGGGACGTTCCATCTGTCTGTCTGTCTGTCTGTCACAGCGATACCTCAAGAACGAATTAATAATGTATACAATTTAAATTTTGTGTAAGTGTTTTTGGGTTCACAAGAAATGCCAGGTACAAAAATAGAGTCGTTTGGTTACACTATTTATTTATAGGCATCATTCTTCCATTACTTTCCTACATTTGTTTTACTGTGAATTATAAAATGAATAAATGTACCTACAATAATATTTTGTATTTTTCCCAAATGTACGTTGGTGTGTAGTTTATTTCCTTTTTAAAATACCTGATGAAAGGTAAATTCAAACTCTGTCATAAAAATTATTAGAAGATGATGCTCGTATTTTCACAAGAGTAGTACTAGTTGTTCAAGTTTATGAAAATCAGATATTTATCAGTGAAACAGTAAAATAAACTACGCATTTGAGCAGAGTGATTTTAATATCATTAAAAAATTGTTATCCGTAAGCGCTGTAACCCTAACAGTATAACAAGACAGTTCTTTTCATCTTTATTTCTTTTCAGGGTTAATTGGCAACGTTAATCCCACTCCGCACTCTCCGCTGTGCTGTCTCACTTTAATCTCAAGAGCTGACATAAGGAATGCGGTTGATGGACTTGTATATTGTTGGAGGAGAAAAAGATACGATCTTATAATAATATTAAGTTTTATTGTCCTCATGTAGGTGTTCGTATCTTCCCTTATTAAGAATTGTTCGCTTTGTCGACTGTAAAGTAACAAGATTTCACTGTTCCTCTATATGAACATATTATTCTATCTCTGTGCTACTCGTAGTATACTTCTTCAAGAAAGAAAACCTCCAGATGAAGAATATACACAGCTTCATTTTAAACTTACTCATTTCAAGTCCATCACAATCACAATGGCTTTACACTTCACTCACAACGTCATCATCTTTTTAGTTATTGTTATTTAATTCTCTCGGCATCGTGAAATGAAAATTATTCTTCGCCCCTTATTTGTGTTCGTACGATGAGAGGTACTTACACAATTACGGCAGCATTCTCTTTTCATATTCATTTCACTACATGTAAACTTAAGGTAGTAAAGTAATTCGTCACGACACACATTAAACAGCTTCAGTAATTTACACTTAACATCTGCTGAAATTTATTGACCCTATATCTTAAGGCTTGTGATATGGCAATGAGGTTCAGCCGAATTCATTTATACATAATTACATCTAACAAGATAATTTAAATATACATTCAACGAGATTTCCTTCGCCAAATGAAATGGGAAACCTTAATGTAAAAATATTAGCCCGACTCATACTTCTTATTGTACTAGCTTGTAAAAATATTTCGTAAAAGTCGTGCAAAGACTGAAATTTTGTACTTCGTAAAGTTTATGAGGTGCTAAAGACACTTTTTGGAATCAACCAATTAAAATCTTCATTTGTTGTAAACTGAGAACAGTCGCCTCGTACACCTCACCCGGGTATGTATTTTCGTATCGTAACAAACTTCGTAAAAATTGAGATACATACGAAGCGAGATTATGAACTATGAGGGAAAAGCAGGAGTCGGCCTATTGTTTTTTTCGTAAACCAAATAAGCCTAGCACTAACGGAATTATAAAACACAACAATAAATTCTCACTAAATTTTGGCGTACTTGTATGTATTATAATATTAACCTAAGAAAGTAGAGGTTATTGCACTGTGCACTGTCAAATATTGTAGGTAATTGATAAGTAAAAATGGAAGATGTTAGTTTGGTTTGCGAATACAATGTGTGTTGAAAGAAGGGATTTGAATCTGTCACACATCTGTTACAGACATACTCTGACAATATAATATTGTTTTTCATTGTTTATAATCGATTTATCATTATTGTTTTTGACGGTTGCAGTTGACCTTGTGTTTATTTCCGGATGGATTCTAAAAATAATGTTACAATGGTATGTCTTCAAACGTCAGGGAATTTTGATAAAAATAGAATCCCCTACTTGCGTAGCAGTGAGAGTTGTTGTAAGTTGTGATAGTAATAAAATCAATACGTCCACTGGACCAAGAATGCTTTCTGAGAGCTTGACCGAAATTTAATAAACGAATTTGCCATACACGAAAATGCACTTACCTACAAACCCACAAATTCAATTTGAGAATCTCGTATAATCGTTTATTCATACATTCATTCTTTTATATCCATGAGACTGAGGCATCATCAATATCTCAAAATTGTAAATATGTACTGACTTTTATATTTAGCTATGTATATCCCTCACAAGTCTTATTCATTGAGCAACAGTCAGTAAAGACTACATGGATTGTGCATTGGACGATCTTCTTGAAATGCCTTAGTTCAATGACTTACGTTAACATAAGATGTAGAACATATTTATGGCTTTTATGGACGCAGGAGGTACCATTATACACTATTAATATTCGATTCATTCTGGCTAAATAAATTCAGGTGATTTACTATTACTGTTACAATATAAGTGCGTACTTATTCAAAAATACCCATGAACATGAAGGTAGTTACGTTTGTAAATGTGAGAAGAGCCCTGGAGAATCCCAGTGGGAAAAAGTTAAGGGGTAAGTCATGTTAAACTACGGAGCACTCTAAGTCCTATTGTAAAAATTAATGAGATCTGTCTCCTGCTGGAGAATTAGGATGTTTTACGAAATGTGCGTTCACATACTTCTTTAACGGATTCATAACATATAACACTTTTTCATTACAAACGCACACGCGTCTTTCTCCAAATTCTACTTAGGGCATGCATTAAACAAAAATGGAACTGGTAGTAGAACTAGGTAAGTGCCTAAACTACCTCGGCAACTATTGTGTGGCTCTATTACTAATAATATATTATTATTATGCCTACATACTCGTTCAAACATCACAGAAACGAAAGTATTACTATATTAGACACACACACACATAATATAATGCATTCCATCTACATCGTATCAACTTATTGTGGATTCCATAATGCTTGAACATTCTACTCATACACAGAGTGTCCCTAGAGTTGCTATTCCAGCAGTTTTACTTCTAATAACTTATCGTAGCTGCCACTCGGTATAGTCGCAGCATGTTTTGTACTTTATGGCTTCACTTGGACTAGTTATGATGCCATATATTTAACTACTGCATCAAAATCCCCGCTGTGAATACTATCACACTGACTGATGCCATGATGGGATGTCTAATAACAAAGAGTTCATAAGCAAAAATAGTTTACAGTATATCGCTCCGGCTGCTGCGGTGTTTAGCTAAAGCTATGGCTGCACTAAGGACGACATTAGCATAAACATGCGAATCTTCCAAAAAAAAAGTCACTTAGACCCCAAAACACACACACAGTATCCATCCTGGTGTTTTTAAGGGTAGATACTATAAGCATAAGTATACTACATGTATATAATAATATTGTGGGAGTGATTTTATAAAGAGAAAATGTAAAGCGTTCACAAGTAAACGCTTTGTAAGTGAAGTGTATAGGAAAAACTCGTTAGTGTGTTGGTGGAAGTTAATGGAAGGAGTGCAGACTGTTTGTAACGGGAGATCACTTAAAATTAGCCGACAATACCATTTTAGCTGTTAGCATCGGATAAATCAGTGAAAAGAACCGGATGGCATGATTTCAAGTAAATGGGCAAACATAACGCAATGTATAACACAAAACGAAGAAAATTTTAACAGAAAATCGTGTATTTTCAAGAGAGTAAAAATATGTGGGAGCATCTATGCTGTCAGATAAGTATTTGCCATGCCAATTGAAAGACAAGGCCAGGTGCCTATACTGATATTATGTAGAACTTCAACCTTACGCCTTCAGTCAAACAAAACCGACTAAGAATCACTCTACGTAGTAATTTGTTCATTACCCAATTTTATAGTGGACTGAACAATATAGGAAAATCGTAAATCTGGTTTCGTTTAGACTTGTAATGTAATGTAACGCTAGAAGAACTCTACGCTATTTGATTTCAATGATTGCCCTTAAGGACAAACGGAACAAATGGCAATCTTATATTGTACACGTTTTAACTCTGAGATACATGTGTTGCATACACGTGCTACAGAATATCTTTAGGAATGATTACGACTCGTTTAGAAAAAACTGGGTAGAGCGTTTCTGTTTATTGTATTATTTAGTTCCGTGTAACGTTTACTTATAAGGATGCCTACATCGCAAATCATAAAGTTACAGAATTTTCGTGAGTGATGAAACGAACTTATCACCAGACCTGATCAAATCAGGACTATTTGGAGTTGGATTACCTATACAGATACCTACACGCATTTTATTTTATGTTCATGTTGACCAAAAGACCGAATAGACGAAAAGAGTTGATAAATATGTTACATGTGCCGCCTACCCAGCCCCACCACCTACTACTTACCTGCAATACACTTTACTGAAATCATGAATGTTTCTGTTTTCAAGCATTTCATTATTTTACACGAAATTTGTGTCTATATAGCCGTAATTCCCCGCTTTACACGCTGTACCTGTTGTTCTAAGCCCTAGACCACACAATATTAAACTGATAGTAGTTTACCATTACATGATATGATTGCTCTAGACAAATATTACTGCGATCTACAATAATATTATATTATGTAGTGTTGAATGTAACTAGATAGAGATAATGACATGGTGTGAGTACCAGTCATCAAAGAGATACCTACGTAGCCTTGGGAAAACTTATTCCATGCAACACCAGAAACAGAATCCGCTAAACCCTCTGTACATTTCACGTAGACACAAATGATGCAAAGCAAATCGCATCACAGCAAAAGTTGCTTACATTGCAGCGTGGATTTAATGTGAAGGAATGTAGTTGAAAGAGGAAATAAGAGAAGAGATAACCTGAAGATGACTAAAGTTTAAAGTCTCACAGGAGCTTTCTATATGACAATCTCATCAACTTTGCAGCAACGAGAAATGTTTTTATTCTAAACTTAACAATAAGTAACACAACCTTTGCCAAAAATTTGCAAAACAAGTTTTACAATTCTGCCACTCACATTACATGAAGAATAATGTTTATTTTTAACGAATTGTACCTGCCTATGCAAAAGATTCCAAGATTCTTATCTTATGAAAGACAGAATTCATATACACATATATTATTTAAATGAGACATACTCTACAGTATCTATATATTGCATAATTTAAGTATGAAGATTTTCCATAGATTAAAATATTCTTATTCTAAACACTGCGTTTTGTTTTGTAACTGAGCTGAGTCTTGGTGTTTATTTTGATACAAGGGCAAAATTAAGTATCTTTTAATATATTATTTCTATTTCAGTCTTCCATTTCAACATTAAAATAGAAAATTCTGGAATGACTTGACAAGTAACCGAGGTTTGTTTCAGATGAGACGCGCGTCAATTGCGAAGTATCTCAAATTCCAAAGCAACCACAACCACACCCTCAACGGATTGTTTCCTTTCAGAGTGATGTCATTTTACAAACAAGAAACCATGTTATATTCATTCTTGAAACGGAATCGTATTTGCTTTTTTGCGTTCTTATGTTTTCTATTTTAAATAAGACGCAGTCTACCAGTAGTAGACATATCTTTATGAAAATGGGTTTGCTATGGGCTTTGGTTTCATTTCATTTCTTTGCAAAAAAGTACACAGATAGCAAATTGTGTTGATTTATCCTGGAAGTTTTATTTCTTATTGTTCATTCTTCATAAAGTAAGGTTTGTAGGCATATTACCTGAATGCACAGGGGGCTTAGACATTTGTGCAGTTAGAAAACACAATGCCGCAGTGATAACTTTTTGCAACATTAAACTCGAGCCCCATGCAATCACAAAGAGTTATTTTATCTTTCTACATAACAAAGAAATTCAAATAATATTATTAGAATTATTACAATCATAACAACAATTGCATTGTAATATTCTCCCTACACATCCACCTGTATCTGTTCACAATCGGTCATCTCTTTGAACAGGATCTGATAACAATGCCAAGCAGTGTAAAGCCCATGTTCTTATATTTCTATTATTCTCGTTAGCTATACGTTGCAAAGTAATAATAAATTACCATTTTGTCCACAGTTTAGCTGTAGAAATAGTTTGTGCAATAATAACTGCATTTTCTTTCGTTCTCCTGTACATTTCTGCAAATACACTCAATTTTACAAACAGAAACTACTACAACTTATGCCACCCTTACAGTTGGTGAATATTAATGCAAGAGAAGCTTAAAGATATAATTCTTAGGAACCCCATAGTATTTATATTGCAACGCCCCATGAGAGCCTTTAATTCTTAGATTTGCATCATTGAGTAAACCTTTCTCCTTATTGTTAAGTCTCCTATTGTTAGTTGCGTTATGTTTATGTCCGCCGTATAGAATTTTGGCATAATGCATTCACCAGGGACAATATTGAAGTAAAGGGTAACCAATAACATTTCCTGGAAACTAAAAATGCTATTATTGACGTACTATTTTAAAAGTTTCCAGCAAAAATATATTATTACTCCCTGCCGCAAATGTTTCCTATATACAAGTCTACAAATGAAAGAGTACCTTTGAATCAAAAGTGTAAACCACAAAGAAAATGATATAAAACAAATGTAAACAAAAACTGTAATAAAAATGTTGTGAACACAGCAAGCAAAGCAAAGACATGAGCAAACTAATAGGAACGTGGTTTAATACACTTTAAAATATATTAGAAGCTGAGTAAGTATAAGTAAACATGAAAACATGGAGATAGTGGATCTAAACGGATTCAAAATTTGCCCAGTTCCGTTTGTGTTAGTTTCTTTCATGTGTGTGTGCAATATTTCACGAGATTTTCGTGTGAAGAAGGAGGGAGGGAGATTGTGCATGGAGTCCACAATAAATGAGGTTGGCTATTTATTTAATTTCATTTATAATAATGTACATTGTAGCTTCAAACTGCATAAAGATACACAGCACTCAAACTGATTTTTTCATTTGCTCTATCTATCCATCCCATTACTAAAAATGTTCTAGTAGTTGTAATGTTGCAGGATATTTATTTGGCCAGTTTAGGCGTGCTCTGTTTTCTGTGTTCAATTTGGCTTGACTCCACTTACGTTCACGTTCAAACTTACAATACGGCAACGACTAGTGCAAACAAGTTCTGTTATATATTTTCCTCTCTCTCTCTCTCTCTGAGAGAATCATTAGCCAAGCGAGAGACTTATATACCTACACTTGTATTATTCTCTCAATGTTGTGTAACTGTAACTTGGAAAACCGAATGAAAACACGACGGTGTTGGAACTGGAGCGAGATGTCATTTCTCATGTTCTGTTGGAATATTTTGTATTTTCACTGTTCCATACTCCTGATTATGTCTCTAAGCAACTGTCACACTGAAATCATTCGCTTGGCACTAATAGTAAGATTCACGTTCACGATTACAGGTTCACAGCTCTCTAATCAAATACTAAAATACACCAGTCAACCAAAAAGGAAATCATATTGAATCATCTCATAACAAAATCATACTGCCTATGATTGCTTCATTACGCCCAACTAACTAACTAACTTTACATCTCCACAATATTACTCTGAACTCTGCCAATGTTATTATATATTATTGTTATTATTATTATTATTTAACCTAATGTAAGTGTGTTTATATAGGTATACCTATATACTATACCATTGGTATATTAAAAGAGCTTAATGGCAAGCTCACTAATAATGGTAGCAATGAATTTATCGCTTATTACTACATATTGATTCGCAAAATGTCATTTTTGGTGTGGGAGTTTTTCTTGGTGCCTAACCTACTTTAAGCATGAAATCATTAGGTGTTTTGTGTTTCGAATAATGTTTCAATGGTATTTCTTGCAAAAAGACAGTGAGAGTTAATGATGATAAGACTTTGGTGTGTGGCAAAAGGGAAGAGATGCATTATGAAATTGCATGAGGGAAGAATGGGCATATAGGCCTCGTTCATGGTTATAATAAGCTGGTGAATTCATGGGATATTTATATTATGTGAGTGTAGGTATAGGAAAACAATGCTATCTACAATATAAAACAATCTTGACTGTGGATCTTTCTGTTCATTTCCATTCGTTAGTAGATAAGTAGTAGAGTCGGTCGTCTTCTTGCCATATTATTATTTGACTGTGCTACTACAAGCACCGTCTCTGAGGACTACAAATACCAAGGAATTTTACATGGGCCGCAATGCATCCAATGGTTGCAACTCCAAGTCTTCATAAGCACTTGCTTTTACTATGACTTTTATGAATATATGTTTTAAAGTAATTTGGCTGAGGATGAAGATTAGTCTTATAATGGTAGAAATGCTGTACGAAATGTGTAGTTAGTTTTACATAGCTACAAATACCGAGCCATGCCTACTTACAACTTAAACTGCACACAGAAACTGAATCCTCCAGCTTGCCCCTAAACTAAACTCTCTGGTTTGTTTTATGAAGGCTTTGTGTGAGTGTAAGCTTATACTTCACGGAATATTCTACAGACGTCCTTTTGTTTGCAAAACACTGAAAGTCGAACTTGTGCATTCTTCTATTGTTTCTAAGACAAATATTACAATGCACTGGTGAACTTTTCTCCTTGTCTTTTGTAATGTAAAAGATGGTTGAGTAACCGGGCAAAAGACATTGGCGGAACAATGTAAACGTTCATGAGAATGAATGGTTTCTTAAAAACTCTATACATTAGCAGATATGGTATAGGTATGGTGTGGGACTCTGGCTTGGTAGGTGGTGGTTGCTGGGACATATACGCCATCCAACTTCCACCACATTCAATTGTGCTCAGACACAAACTGAAAAAATACGAAGAACATCTTTTTCGTCTGTCATTCAATTAGTGAGATAGTAAGTAATGCAAAGAGGTTTCCTTTGTAAGTCAATGTGGTTCTCTTTGTACAGATTGCAATGCATTCATCTTCCAAGTAGACAGCTCAGAGGTGATACGATACTAATGGTAATCACGTATTTAGATATTATGGCTTTAAACACCGCACCATCCGTCCATCTTATCAATCCACTCACATTTCTACATGTATATTAGTGTAGATCCACATCACATATTCACATCACACTTCCAAACTCTGCAATGCCATCATCGGTGCAAAATTCTTCCAGCAAAAAATACCTTAATTGAATAGCTTCGTACATTATGGCTGCTATCTCCACCAAAATCAGTGTAATGCAATCAGCATAGATTGTAACGTGTAATAAATATTTAGCACAATGTACATTATTGTAAAGTTAGCTTTGCAATTTTTCTTTGTACATTTACAACAGTTAACTTTTCTCTCTCTCACTCTCTCTCTCTCTCTCTCTGTCTGGTATTTATTTAAATTGGAAAATATTTCCAACCTGTTTCCCTTCGTAATTACATCTATTCACTTCTCACTTCATCATTGAGTCAGATTGTGTACAAATACATTCATCACCACTGATTCATCGTTGGTTTTCATTTTATACAAGTTATGTTATGAAAACAGAGAAAAGATTACTTCTTCAAAAATGATTTATTTCTCAGTACATGTTTACAGCAATAATTTATCAAGGCAGTTAATAATTTTGCTGGTAGAAGCTAAACGCTATAATAAAAAACTGCTATGAAAATGTATTAATTCGATAGAAAACATGCGATAACTTACGGCATGTAAATTATTACAGAATTGACAAGTATTTACGTTCATAATGACAAAGAGGATTGTCAAATTAGTAGATGGTAACTAAAAGTGGAGGAAATTTGTCAGTATATAAAAAGGCGAGAGAAGTTGAAAGAAGAACATTGCTTATTATTCTGTATGAACTGTACGTGTTAGCATTTAATATGCCTCTGTCTATGTCTGTGTGTGTAAAAAGCCAAGCAGCTCTACCTATTTATTATGCCTGTCTCACTACTGTCGCGAACTTGGAGCAACTAACCAACCTTCATCTCACTATACAGGCTATAATTTTCACTTATGATTTTATTTATATTTATCAACCTGTCAACACACACTATTATCTAAATTACTCATTCATGCAAGCTATCTGCATCGCATAAAACGTATAATATGTTCCTCATCTACCAAACATTTCATACCACCAAACATTCTCTTCACTATTTACGCCTGCATCATATTCTAATTGTTACGTGCTATACTTCTCCATTCTAACTATTTATAGTAGTAACTCCATATTATAGCCACATAATATTTCAGTATTTAACATCTTGCTTCGTGAATCTTAAGAATTCAAATGAAATAAAAGTTCTGCCTTTAGGAAGCATTCATCTCCTTCAACCTCAACATGTTTGAAACTACTACTACTACTACTTCTACTACTACTGCTACTACTACTACTACTACTACTACTACTACTACTACTACTACTACTACTACTACTACTACTACTACTACTGCTACTACTACTACTACTATTACTACTACTAGAACATAGAATATAGTGTCAAGTTTAGAACGGACCTGGTCCTAACAATAAGCTTTTCTTAAACATTGTCTGGTGCCAGAGCGTTGTTACAGACGTATAAAGTGTGTGCCATGTGCCTTAAGTTACATTGTGTGTGTGTGGTATCAGCTTTCCTACGCTCTTTCTATATATTAGAGATAGTAGTTGTAGTAGAGTATGGCAAAATACACACACACATACAGAGAGACAGATCGAAAAACTTTAGTCGACAACTCAACAGAAAAGTTGAACTTTATCTCGGTCTCTCACTTTCTCCCATCAGCCATAATGTGCTTATGCTCTGGTTTGCAATGTACATCATAGTGTGTGATGGTGAATGGAATGGCTACACACATTATTCCTTTCTTTTTGGACTACTGGTAGTAGGTACTCTTTTTCTTTGCTGTGTGCGACTATTATCTCTGCACGCAGAAACAGAGAAGTCAAGAAAACTCTGTTCAACTCAAACTCACCATCAAATCCCGTCAAAATCACTTCGCCATCTCTTGTATTTTTCTTTTCTATTCATTCACAGCTCTAACAAAAGAAAATCTATAATCCATTTCATTTCATCTTCGGGGAGACTCAAACATAATTCTTTTCTTTGTCGACTCTTTTGTTTCCTTAAACTTTCCCAAGCCGAGCAGAATCAATAAAGCAGACTCATCTTTTAAAACATATAATTAAAATTACTCAGTCGTGAGTTTCATGTTGGGCCACTGTTTTATGCTATTTTGGGGGGTCTATTATCTTCCATAACTATACTGAGAATGCATTCTTCTTTTTGCATTATTACACATGTAGGAACGTACTTACAAAAGTAATAGCTATATAGAGAAGAAGGAATGAAACGCTAAGGAGATTATAATAAAGTAATGAACTAAGACGAACTAATTAATTAATTACCAAACGTCCCTTAACAAAAGTTTTTCATAAAGCTAATAATACAACATAATCTATATTTAAGCCTCAACGGATAATTGTTGTCAGTCAACCGAAATTAAAATTACCTACTTACCTTTAGTCCTGTATCTACATGTGTAACTACTATAAATATTATTTACCTATACTACTATTGTTGAATGTATAGTTATAGGTATCCACTTACCACTTAACAATAATATTATACCCCTTAAGGCATTTATGTTTTAACGATGCAAATGAAAACTTCACATTTAATGATTTGCATCATTATTTTCATTTTCTATTGCAAAATAAGTATACACACCTGCATGAGATTATATAGAATGCTATTAAATTTGCATATGTTAATTTTAAGTTGGAGATTTATTGGCGGATTACGTTTGCAATAAAATGAATGGTGAATTTAAAAAAGAGATGATTATAAGGACACTGATTCATGATATGGACATTGTTACATATGGAGTCGATTACTTAGGTTTAATTGCACTGCAAACCAAGATAGAGTGTAGGTAGTTAAATTCGGTTTTTGCATTAGACTCTTTAGACATGTACATGTATTGTAAGATTGTAATTCAGATACAGAGAGAGAGAGAGAGAATGGAAAGCCAATAAAATTACAGTGTGATGTTCCTGGAGATGTGGAAGGAAAATTCATTGGAGCGTGGACTGAAAAGTATTGAATGAGGGAGTAAATGAGAGTGAACAATAAATTGCCAAGTTTTCCAATTGTCTATGCTGAACTACGAACATCCCATTCTTTTAAGCGACCTCACCTCGACTGAATGGAAGAGACTCCGTTTAAAACCACACACCCACTCACTCGAAACGATGTGCTGATCAACAGAAAAAAGTTCCAATCGCAAAACAACTGAAGCTTCTTAAGTGAGCCAGATGTGAATGATGCGATGAAATGTCGTTAGAAAAACTTCAAGATAAAACTAACAGTACCAAATCCTACGAGATTTTACTGAAGGCGACCAGTGAGACTTGACAGCTTACTTTTTTGACTGTGGTTGCATCTCCCCCACCTCTAATTGGATTTAAATTAAAAATCACAGCATCATCAACTTGAATGTAGTCAAGTATAAAGACATTTGTCAGCCCCCATTCTCAATACACACGCAAATAGTTCAACATCATCATCATCATTTGTGAACGAATTAATTTTCATTAACATTTTTGTTACAGATATTATGAGAGTTGAGTATCATCACGTGGAAGCGGCTACGTCGTGTAAGATTACTCACAAACAATAAACACGCACCATTGCTCTTGTGTATTGGATTTCAGTAAAAAATAAAGTACAGACATGAATTGGTGTAGCAAATTGAAAGAAATTCTTTCCAACAAAAGTATCGCACATAGTAAATATTTCTTCAGTGCAAGAAAATTGAAAATAACACGAGAAAAGACACACCTAAGTTTTCTTATCTTTGTAACTCCACCCGGATTCAAAACACAGCGTTGTGTTTGTGTTATCGTTATATAGAGCTACGCTTATTTGCTTCAAAATATCTATCCACAATTTAGGGAACGTTCATACGATACGTAAGCAGTTGAGGGGGAGGGGTAGGAACAAGCGTTATAAGCTCAATGCTTATTTTAATAAACAATAGGAACAGCTGCCAAAAAGGATTTTTCCATGAGGAGGGGTCCAAAATTCAAAACATTTAGATACGAACACGTAATTATGTGAACGTTCCCTTATGTGTTTTTGCTTTGGGATCGTTGATAATGATAATAATACGTTATGTGATGAGCCATGAGCCAAATATTGCTGTAATGTGTATATCATGCGCATACATCATTGTATCGTGTTTGCTTCTTCCACTGATAGTGGTAGAAATGTTACAGATACTTATATTCTCCGCAACCATTAAATTATAAGGAATTATAGTAGGTATAATAACACAATGAACAAATCTGCTGACGTGTTAGACCTATTTAGGACAACGTCTAATTTATAAATATAACACTTTGCACATGTGAACTTGCCTTTCATTTCCCATAAGTTTTCATAGCATTTTACTTACGAAGCTGATAGCCAAAGATATTTCTTGCTGTGGAGACAGCACAACTACGCTATTTCATTTTAGATTGTATTGCGTTTGCAAAAACGGTGAATCCACGGGCATCCAAATAGAAACCAGAAGAAATAACACACAAGAAATAAAGTCCACGGATATTTGGTCATGAATTCTGATTATTTTATTTATCTATCATGTGGCAAAAGGAAATGCCTAGACTGAAAGAAAATGAAAACTAGTAGCCATCCTATGATATGTACAAATTCTTAACACTTTCGTTTCCCAGTCATAGTATTATTTCTGAGTATGCCTTTTTCTGTATCTTTTCTGTGATATATTAAAAAGGGATTTGTGAATCATATTTTATGCCACGCAAAGCGTGTACTTACTTTACATTATTATCATTCTTTTGGTAATCATATTTTTCTCATCCAATAGATTCAAATTTGTTTGAACAAAAAATAAATAAATAAAAATTTCTCATATTTTTATTTCTGATAAAATTTTATGCGAAGATGAAAATTTGTCAATACGCTGAGAATATAATATGCAAGAAACATTACAAGATTTAAAAAATAAGTAGGAGTCATAATATTAATGAATACAGAATACTCAGCTCAAGTTTATGTTTGATATTGTTGTTTCTTCTATAATTGCATCATCAAATTACAGATAGCTGCACAATTTATGGTAAATATCAGTTAGAACATAACTTATGAAAGCAATTAAGAGTTGTCTTTCATAATATGATTTGTTAAATTATAAGCAACCAACTGACCGGGGTATATCGATATTTGGGTACTAGACTTCAATATTATTTTTTTGTCCTGAAGAATGTTTTAATGAAAATGCGTATGGCACGTTTCCTAGTAGTAAATCATCATTGCAATGCATGTAAGCTCAGCCTAGACATTTCGGGTACTATTTACATTTAATTTATGGCCACATTAATTTGCCGGTTTGCTCAGGTACATGAAAATCATAATATAAAATCATGTGATTACAGAAGTAAGATTTAACACTATAGGTATATCATAATAAGCTTAATATTGATAAATAATTATCAATCCTGCATGTGTCGGTAATTATATAGAACCATTAAGAATATTAATTTTTGTAATTGAATAAAAAAATCATGTAGACCATAATGCAAGTGTAATAACCCCATTAATTATAAACACCATTAAAAGTCTCTTCCTTGGTAAAATAATACCATTTCTACATCCGTGACAGATTTAGAAAACTCGTTAAGACTGCACCCTACTTTAATTTATTGCTTTATTGGCAATGAAGGATTTTCTTAATTCATTTTGCATTTGTGTCGAATTAATTTCACTAGGTACTTTTATTATCCTATTTCATTAAAAAATATCATCTTCCACTTTTCTAGTGCACATTTTATAACGACTCATAAGGAATGATTCGGAATAACATTTTCGTAAGTCTATTTTCTACGTAACCATTTAAAAATATGAAAACTGCTACATAAATAATCCTGTGTCAACTTCCTTTCTTGGTGTCTTAACCTTATGATATAATAATTTATGACACTCTTACGATACTTTATTGCACCTTTGCAAATGGTTTATTAAAATTAGAAACCTTCAATTGCCGTTTTAATAGTGGGAGTCCTTAAAACCTATATAACTGCGTCTTGGGTACCTCTACCTCGAACATTAATTCATGGACGTTTTTATTGTGAAGTGTATAAGATGATGTAGTTGTATTACATAGTGACGTAAAAGTATACAAATAGGTAAACTCATTGCTCTTGTTTATAATAGCATTACTATTACTCTTGTGAGAATAAAAAAGAATGAGACAAATGAAAGATGTGTGTAGGAGAAGTAGAGGGAAATAACTATAATTTGTGTCGTGATGAAAAATGGAAATATGCAAAGGCTATGCCATGGGCTGCTGATGTACTTGGAAGATATACTTCGTTAGACTTCACATTTAGATTAAGTTACGTAGGAAGGCACATCGCATCTTCCATTTTTACAGAGGACACTACTGGAACTTCTACTGCTGTAGAGAAGTACATAAGATCTCTACTTGGTTTCCTTTAAAGATATTCAAGGCCCTGCCTGCATATCAGCTCCATCATTAAGTACAGCAAGAAGACTCTTGACTTGTACACGTAGTACTTCTATCAGTTCTATCCTGTGTGATGAGAAACCAGTATGTACTTTGCTGTGCACATAAATTATCCAGTTTTTTCTTCAGAGTAATTTCTCGAGTTCTTTTTATGATACGTATTTTATGATCTTTTTGCTTAGGGTTGGTGAGGAATGGAGTTTCAAAGAGCATTTATGACTAGATAATTGTGAATCTATGCTTTACTTACCCTTTGACATCTTGGAATCTCGGATCGAATTTTCTCACAGCAGTAATTGTGGCATGAGTTCTGCGAGGATTGAAATCTGTTGTAATATTCCACTTATCATCCACATTCGGTTCGATGCCAATAATTCGTAGACCGCTTTTCACCCGGGCTCTGCAAATATTTCCAAGAACGCACATTTAGAATTATGAAATACTTTCATTAACAAATTCTCTTTGCTCAGGTGTGCAAGATGTAAAAATAAAACCTCATCTACACAACTTTCTTACGCGCTTGACATATTCTTCCGCGGAAAAATTTACATTCATACAAAATACACAATCACTGCGCCTTTAGTTCAAAGACGAAGGATCCGGGAAAGCAAACATCAAACGCTGAACGAAGCAAAGAGCCTAATACAAATGTAAACGCAATGCCATGACGAGGTAAGCAAATATCTTGCCATGTCTCCCTTTTATCACTCTCCGTCTTACCGAACCTACCTTCCCTCCACACTCTATACTTACCCAACAAATTGCTTGAAAAAGAAAATTCTTTAATGGCTTCACTTTACATTGCTGTTCAAATAAAAAGATCCATGTTTTAATAATTTCAAAACACATGTACCGTCGACGACGCATAATCAAATACCGCTATGTTACTTTAGATCACCGCTGTAGACTTAGCGCAAAGTATCTGAACCGAATGAAATTTCATAAAGAAAAGACAAACTTGGACATTTTATGAAATTGAAAATCGTTGCTATGATATTCTGAAAGCAAGCTGAAAGAAGCTTTTGTTTGTAAAAAATCCGGCGACTGGTTTTTGTATGAAATATCCTACATTTAAATTTGAATGCTACTGTTAATTCTTCAGCAGCTTCAATTTCATAATGACAGAAATTTGAATGATGATTTAAGCATTACTGACAAAGTTTGTCGATTTTACAATGTGGCATCCATGAGATGCAACGAAAAGTAAAGTTGGAAATTAATAAGCTCGCTCATCAAACAACACATAGTTGCTTCAATTATATCATTTGGTTCTTTTAATTACAACCGTGTAAGCAGCAGGCCATATTATACTGTGTATTATATTATTTTCCGTTTCCGACTGCAACAACTTGTATAATGTGCCAGGATATTCGTGTATCTGTATTATATTCCAAAATCTGAATCTCAGCTTTCTTGACAAGCAGAAACTTGGAAATTCATAAATAAGCAGACAGCACAACGACAAGGGACTTAATATTGTTTTGGAGCAAGAACAGAGAGACACAACGCTTCAATTATTTTCCACCAGCAAACTCTGCTCTGTCTTACTTTGTCATCTATTTCCATTTGTCTCATTCTCAGAGATTAAGGGACCCAACTCTATTCTCTTATTCTTCCTACCAAGGTTAGTCATAATTCGCGAAAATGTCGTCCAAAAACTCGCGTTTCTGGAATTAAAAAATAGCGAAATTCTCGAAATGCTATTTATGCATAAAAACGAAAATTTTAATAAGAGATAACAAGCAATTTATTTGCAATTTATAATCAAATGTAACAGAAAGGAATACTAATGATTTGTAACTTTATTCATTAATTTATTTAAAATGTCAAATATTTCGTCTTGCATATCCTCTTCATCTGAGCTTTCTTCTTCATTATACCAAACACTGACTAAAGGGGATAACTCTTTTGTTTGGGGGGAGGCTCCCCCCTCGGTTTTCGCGATTTTTATTACTTTTTGGAATTCTTATTCGGTCTAGTTTTGAAATAATATACTTAGTCATAGTCTATTAAGTCTATCTATTCGTTTCGCACATTTCGCGATTATCGCATTTGACTAACCTTGTTCCTAACTATTCCATAAGTTCCTTAGAAGTCCTCACACAAAACATTCAGGACTAAGAGAAAAGGAAATTACATTTAAATGAACAAATATTAAATATCCTTGTTTAATACAAACCTAAAACGCAGGAATATTCTACACAATGTACCATTTCATGCTCGCCTTCCTTGTTACAAATAATATTGTTTCACATCGTGTACTCAAATACCTACTAACAAATATTGTAGTATAGCAAACGTGTGCCACATGAACAATTTCAAGATTTCCTATCTTGAGTTTACTACAATAATTAAATGAGTCTAAAGTTCATCAAAGCTCATGTATGAACAGTAATATTGTTACGATCTGTAATTAACTTTCGGTAACCCAATCTTTCTCAATAATCTGTTGTCTGAGTGCTCTTCGGCTCCGAAATTCACCAAAATTGCGAATCAGATACTGTTTGTATAGTAAGCAAAATATACATATAAATTATAAGTATAAAGTACACATATTATAAACCAACGTACTAAAATGCCTAGTACTCCTTTGCAAAATCGGCTGATTGCCAATTTTTTTGCACAACGAGAACAAACACAATTTGCCAAACAAAAATGTCATTTTTTATCCACTAATAATAAGGTATGTCATTTAGCGACACAAGATCTTCTATGAATCATATTATCTTATTATTACGAAGGTGTAAAGCATGTAAATAGCTTAGATAATATAACTAATACACATATGTACTTGTACTAGGAACTAATGAGCAAAATACTCGTTATCACAGTTTAGGTATGTTGTACATTGAAGAATGAAGTAGTGGAAAACTTGTATTATTTCACGTTATGTCAAAGCTATTTGGCAAACTGAGTTTCAGATTAATCCTAAGCATATACAACTATTTAACACAATCCAATTACGCTGACAGCGCATTATTATTTCTATGCAGTTTTGTTTCGGTTCTCAGAATTCCGACGTATAAATATTTCAATTACATGCTACACAAGTCAAGCGTTGTAATACTAGCAGCTAACAACATAAAATATCATGTAGTAATGAGTATACTTCTAAAAGTATTACATATATAGAACTAGTAAACAATTCACATACCCTTCCATTATACTATAATATACAACATTGTAAATTACAATATACCATTGGTCAACAGAATACAAAAGTTCAGTAAGTTAACTTGAAATTAAAAACTGCATTATGTAAATTTACATTTTAATTCCTCTCAGACAGTAATATTACGTATCCTGTCTGTTTTACTTCAAACCAATATTTACCAGCCCTTATACTTACACGAATACAAATTTAATTTATCAAAGGGGATGAAGGAGTTGACCGATTGACCTCATCTTTAAACTTGGCCTTCCAATATGGACCACCATAATACGTGTAGCAAATTTCAAGTCATTATCTCAACCCGTCCTTGATTTATCGAGAATAAAGGCAGACGGACGGACAGACAGACAAAGTATTCGCACATACGTTTCTATACGAAAGTTAATAATGTGAAGGCAAATGGAAGAAGAGAAGAATAAGAAGAAAAGCGAGTGGTTTACTTTTCAATTTAAGTTCATACACTAACAAGTTTATGTACCTCTGTACGACTACCGAGACAATCAGCGAGCAACATCTGCTTTCTCTACTAAACTGCCTAACTGCCAAGTGAGTTTTGTAATGTAAAAGCATCTCGAAGTAGTTTGGCTGTGAGTGAAAACTTGACAATTCATCAGTGCGATAAGATATTACAACAAGTCTGTTTCTACATAAAACAAAGTGAAAGCTAAAGGCAAGGGAAGGCAGCTGGTGCATTGCATTCTCCCTGTATTTTTATTTGTGTTTTCCGGGTAATTGAAGTAATATCAAGAAACAATTTCCTTCTACTCTCTATAGAATACTATATACAGCAGAGCATCAGTTATTTCATTGTAAAAATGTTTGCTTGTTCGTGTCTGACAATAGTAGGTGGAATAGCTGTAATGGTATAGAGGTGGTAGCTAATGTCTTCATATAATTCAGCAATTATATCTTCTGCCGCCCCTTTGCTTAATAGAATCATAGCGGTTGTTTCTGAGCTGATACCTTTTTCCTCTTCAACTCTCCTTCAAGTCACAATATAATTTCGTTCAATTAGTTCATGCTGGCTAAGTCAACACTGGAGGCATCGACATCGACTGGTGTAACTGCCTAACCTATAAGATAGGTTACCAGTGTAGTAACTGGAAAGATAAGCTAGCAATAAGCTCCCACTTGATTTCCACGAAATGAAAGCAGGAATATAAACAAAGAAGCAAGAGACGGAAAAGACAGTCCACAGAAACCATTCGACTCTCTCATCTGAAAATTTATTGGAATTGGATGGTCGAACACTGAAGGGGGGAAAACTTCAATAAGTACAAAAAGTCACCTACACGTAATATACCTCTACAAATGTCGCTCTTATATATATTTACCTTCTGTCTCCTTCTCCCACACAAACACACACTAGCACCTTTTATCATGTTATAAGATGTACTATAGACATGCCTATAAGGAGGGATATACTTATGTTATCTACCTATGGAGGTGTAGCTAGCTAAAATATTGTGTGTGTAGCTAATATTTGTATGAACGAAGACAGTATATGTATATGGGAGGAAATTGTATTGGAGACATACATGGACGACATTATGTATCCCTCTGAGGAAGTATAGGTAGCCAGATGGGAAAGCTGAGAGCCAATGCACGTCGTGAAGTTGGTTTATGATAGCGTGGCAGAGTAGTAACAGTTTCCTCTAACTGTAAGTGGTTTCAGGTAGTTTCTTTTAGTATGTCGTCGTGTCTAGTGTGTGTACTCTTTTATTAGTGAGTTTGGTTGGAAATGGAAGGAGCGACGAGAGAAAGTCTACACACACACACACGAAGAAAAAATGGCTCACGGCCCTAAAGGCCAAGAATATTCCGTATGTGGACAAAGACACACTCGCATTCACGTACACACACATACACATCCAGTTAATAACATCAAATGAGAGTAAGAGAGAAGGAAAACAAAACGAAAAAAGAAAAGCATGTTTTCCCCTTCGGTTCTGCTAAATGATCCCGGAAATTCGGGAAATTAGTCAATTAGTTCGTGCTCTGCTTTGATGTTCCATATATGAAATTCTATCTCCGAGTCTTTCGTTTATTAATCGCAGTCTTTGTACATAATATACATAATACTTGCAATGTTATTGTGTTTCAATCTCCGTTTCCAAATCTAATGACTTTTTCCTCAACGAATATGAAAAAGTTTATGCAGTCATTATACAATACCATCGTCAGTATAAGATATTTATGGAGATTTATTGTCTATAGGTTAAAAATAAATTTTATATATATAAACTACCTTTAATTATCTCTTTCTATAGGAACGAAATAAAAAACAGCTACGGTTACAACATTTATTTTTATATTTATACAGACAAATCACTTGGATAACATCGTGAGATGCATTTCTTATGCATTTTTAAAATATTCAATACTTTGTTTAGGCAATTAATTACGCTCCACAAAGTTAAAATTTCGTTGATAAAACGTTGGACTGTTAAAAATTGTTAGCAAAATGTCATGCTGGAGTGATTATTAAACTCGACTTAACATATTACGTAACCTGTCGTCAATAATATACGAATTTCTGTTTTATTATGGACGGAAAGTACAAAGAGCCATAAAAATTGCAACAGTTGGTCATATGATTCGTACATGGTGGAAATATGTTAATGAATGTATAACTGTTTGATAAAAACAATTGAAGATTTACATAGAAAGTAGAAATACAGAGGGATAATAGTATCGTATACTTTTAGTACTGTTTGAAATCCACTATATGAAACTTATTTAAATCGGGGGAGAATAGGAATCCTGTTTTCATATTTTTATCTTCTCCATATCTACAATTCTCTTTCGCGTGACATAAAACGATATGAAACAGTGGAATTTCATTCAGGCACATGCACACAAGTTTTATATTATACAGCTGTATTATTTCACGTATTCCATTCCACACGAGCATAGATACTACAGATTATAGTAAATGTGAAGAATATATACAGCCGTATATAAAGCTAGGAACATTTGACACTTGACAGTAAAGCCAGAAGAGCTGAGCGAAGAACGTAAGTAAAGCAGGATGCGACGATCCGAGAGAGAAATGCTGAACATGGTTTTGTATCTCTTTGTGTGCCGTTTTTGTAATCCACCTATACATACGTAAGTAATAACTGTGCGGTATAGTGCACTTACTGACAAAAAGAATGGATACAAACACGTCTACAGAGTGCTGTATTTGCACTGACTGGTTTCTGGGAGAGAATTCTGCCACAAGCTTTGCTATGAGTCTATGTGAGTCGTATTATGGAGAGAAAGAGCTTGAGAGACGAAAGGCTGTGTTGTGTGGCAAAAGTTTTAGCGTCAAACTTTCCCTGAGGGTTGGCTGGAAATATAGAAAGAACTGAGCCCAGCCATAGGCAGCCAAATGTATCTCTGCAGACCAACTAAATATAAGAATGTCTGCATCTGTAAGCACGAACATAAAAGAACATAAAGAATTATTGTAGCCACCTATGGCATAGTGAAGCCTGTAGTTTTAGTACTGTAACTACACGGCCTAATATACACGAATTTCGTCGTCTCACATACAGAATCACACACATCTTTTAATCAAGCGACTGAATGGGGAATACAATTCACAACTATTGCCGCAAGTGCATGAGGTCTACTGGACATAAACCGCACACTGGAAACTTTCTACAAAACGCATATAAAGGAAACGAATGAGGGTTATTTTGTATACCAACAATTCATATTAAATATAAATCTGAATAAATGTTCCACTATACATATATATATATATCACCTATCCACTCTCTAACCATCCTATACTTAATGTATATAAAACCAAAATTGCATTTACTTCTGTAGAACGTACTCAATATCCATCTGCACGTTTATTACATGCAAATACTACAGAAAACACTTTTATGCTATAGGTTCCTTTTTATGTGTGACAAGGCATTTTATGTACATAGCCACATAGGCAAAGGCATTTATTGAGATATAACTGTACGTAATGTTCTAGCTGGTACTAGTAGTACTCTGTGTATTTGACTGGGTTCAGCTAGTTTGCAAATAAATTAAATGTAAAGTTTTCTTCAATTAGTCAACTCAGATGAATGAGACTGATTGTGAGTTAAAACTTTTGAATTTCTCATTGTAATCGAAACTACGAGCACAGCAACCGTTGCAACAGAATTGCCAAAGTTTTTCTAATGACGCACATTGCTAATAAGCTGTACTAGTTAGTAACCTGTGGGACATTCATGCAAATAATGTCCTTTCTCCAGTTGTGTACACGTATAGCAAAGAAAATTCATAACAATGCCCAAACATTGATTGACTGTTGCTGTGTCGCTCCATTTGTTCTTCAGCCAATAAACTACGACAACAATCAAACAATAAACTTCAAAAGGAATAAATAATACACTAACAGCCTTTTCCGCAACAAACACATTTCCACATCAGCAAAACGACTAAATTTTACGAGTCTACAGAACAAACGAGAACAGACGAATAAAGCAAACGGCTAAATTGGTTCTCTCTCTTCTCTCTCTCATATTAAATGCAGTACCTATATATAGTATCTACTACTTCGGAGTAAAACCTTCTCATGTAATAAATAATCGGCTTAACATCCTATTTAACTGCGTCTCCTCTCTCTCTAATACCCACTTGAAACGTAATCGTCAACATTTGCAAGTCATTTCATCACATGTCTATCATATTATGCATCTAGTTTTGCATCCTGAATTATAAAGTTGAAAAACTTTGATCTACAGCAGTTAATTTCCAGTTCACTACACGCATAAAGCATCATCGTACTACAGATTTATACAGTAGTAGCAGTATATACATAATCCACCATTAACTATGTCCTCCATGTTTAAGTTCCTATTATAAATACGCATTTTGTTTGTTCTATCTCAATGTTAACACAGAACACCGTTTATATGAACAAATACTGCTGCACTAGTATAGAGCTATATGTATATAGGCTAACAAGCAAACCACCAGAAGTGTCATAAGCCGATTCGAATGAAACTTTACATGGCGAATGCTTTGGCCGATTGTACATCACACACAAAATATTAGCTGCTAATACGCACAGTTAG